>CAUYLG010028343.1:0-80642 GCA_963573385.1 Cacajao melanocephalus | reverse complement strand
AAATGCAAATCAAAACCACATTGAGATACCATCTCACACCAGTTAGAATGGCAATCATTAAAAAATCTGGAGACAACAGATGCTGGAGAGGATATGGAGAAAAAGGAACACTTTTACACTGTTGGTGGGGTGTAAATTAGTTCCGCCATTGTGGAAGACAGTGTGGCGATTCCTCAAGGACCTAGAAATAGAAATTCCTTTTGACCCAGCAATCCCATTACTGGATATATACCCAAAGGATTATAAATCATTCTATTATAAAGACACATGAACACGTATGTTCTTTGTGGCACTATTTACAATAGCAAAGACCTGCAACCAACCCAAATGCCCATCGATGATAGACTGGACAAGGAAAATGTGGCACATATACACCATGGAATACTATGCAGCCATAAAAAACGATGAGTTCCTGTCCTTTGTAGGGACATGGATGAATCTGGAAATGATCATTCTCAGCAAACTGACACAAGAACAGAAAAGCAGACACCCCATCTTCTCACTCATAGGCGAGTGTTGAACACTGAGAACACATGGACACAGTGAGGGGAGCATCACACACTGGGGTCTGTTGGGGGGGGAAGAGCAGAGGGACAGCAGGGGGTAGGGAGGTAGGGGAGGGATAACATGGGGAAAAATGCCAGATATAGGTGACACAGGGGGATGGAGGCAGCAAACCATATTGCCATGTATGTACCTATGCAACAATTCGGCATGTTTTGCCCATGTACCCCAGAACCTAAAGTGCAATAAAATATATATTTAAAAAAGTAAGAATCTCACTTCATATCATTCTTCTAAGTTTTGGCTTTCTTCCAAAATCTTCATATTTTGTTCATTCTCTAGAGCTTTGGGTAGTTGTTTTTGTATTTTTCCTAGAGCTTGCAGTTGTTATCTGAGTGTTCAGTTAGGTGCTTACACCGCCATACCAGAAGTGGAATTCCAAGTAACTCATCTTGATCCTTAATTTCAGAGGTTGCTGATCTGAGAAAGTAGTATCTTATGCTTTGTTTGTCCCTATTTTGATTATTTCATAGGAATAAGAGAGGGAAGAATGTCAAACTGGCCTTTTAGGGTATCAGTGGTAAGAAAATAGTTGACAGTGAAAGAAGTTGGGGATGGGGGGTGTTAGCTATTTGCCTAAGTGAAATTTGTGTATTATGTATAGACTTGACTTCACATACTGGTTGGTCACCCTCCACAATTCTGAGAGTTATGCAGGAGACACCCCTGACTGTTGTCTGTTAATCACAAATAAATCAGAAGTGAATTGCACTGAACATGGACACACTTTATTATAAACAGAATTATTTTTGTGAAGTACACAAAAAGTTCCTACTGACCTCAAACATCCTCCTACATCTAGGCTTGTAAGTAAGGTCACACATCTACCATTAGAATAGAGGTTTTTAGCCTATGGGCCTCCATCATTATAACAAGACTTTTTGGTTTTGTGCATTTCTTTTTGGGAAGATAGTCCAGAGTGCTTGTTAGTCCCTCAAAGGTATTTGGGAATGCTCCCCTCAAGAAACAAATTTATTTATTATTTGATAAGTTATTAAAAACTAAAGAAGGATTGCCTTTTATTTGAATCACGTTTCCTGGAAAATATGCCTTAAACTGTATAGCTATTCAATAATGAGACTTAAAAAGATACTTTTAAAGTGATATCTGGGAAATAGCTGGTTTGTATAAGTTCTTCAACACAAGTTTACATTCTGCATTTCTTTCAGTAACAAAGACCTGAAGATCCCTAGGAGACACAGGGCAGGAAAATACTCAGGCATTAGCACCTAAAAGATCTATGTTCAATTCCAGGCAAATTACTTACTAGCTGTGTTAGTAATTTGAAACTCAGTTTCTTTTTCCTTATAAAAACAATTATTTAATGTTAGAAATAACGCTTATTATAGAACATTTAGAAAAATCTGAAAAGAATTAGAAAGAAAATAAACAAAAAAATCAATTGTAGTCCTAAAACCTTGTGTTAATTACTATTATCATTTTGTATGTTGAGAGACTAAAGATACAAATGAACAGTGGTGCAATCAGATATAAAAATAGAACTCTGGGTCGGGTGCGGTGGCTCACACCTGGAATCCCAGCACTTTGGGATGCTGAGGCAGGTGGATCTCCTGAGGTCAGGGGTTCGAGACCAGCCCGGCCAACATGAAGAAACCCCATCTCTACTAAAAATACAAAAATTAGCCAGGCATGATGGCAGGTGCCTTTAATCCAAACTCTCGGGAGGCTGAGATAGGAGAATCACTTGAACCCAGGAGGCG
Organism: Cacajao melanocephalus; assembly: GCA_963573385.1. Classification (NCBI taxonomy): domain Eukaryota; kingdom Metazoa; phylum Chordata; class Mammalia; order Primates; family Pitheciidae; genus Cacajao; species Cacajao melanocephalus. The sequence goes on along the minus strand of CAUYLG010028343.1, from coordinate 78,357 downwards.
GAGGTTGCAGTGAGCCGAGATGGCACCACTGCACTCCAGCCTGAGCGACAAAGAGCAAAACTCCGTCTTAAAAGAAGAAAAAATATTAGAACTCCCAAAACGTACAGCAACCAGTTTAAGAAGCTAAACCACAACCTTTGCAGTAATTGGTCCCAGACTGTCAGGACTTGGTCAACAACAGTCAGCTTCCCAATTTTCATCTCTGTTTCCCACTTAGGACAAACAAGAGAAAGCCAAATATGTTCTCCTAACCAATCACATAGGATGTCCTGCTCCTGGTCAACTCCATCCAGCTTCCTTGTGCCAAAGGCCTCCAATAAGGGCACAGCTGAAGTCTTTTCTTTTTTCCACTGTAAAGTGTTCCCATTCCTCTGCCTGCCTTTCATTCTTTGTCAAACACAAGTATTGGTGGCTGACTCCTTTGTATAGCAAGCTCTGAATAGACTTGTTTTCATTTGGGTGATCTTCAGTTATTTCTACAGTATTATTCTCCATAATTTTGTTTCTAGGGCTATTCATCCTATATATCTTATATGGATATGTTATTATTACTATTTTTAGACAGAGTCTTGCTCTGTTGCCTAGGCTGGGGTGCAGTGGTGTGATCTCAGCTCACTCCAACCTCTGCCTCCTAAGTTTAAGCAATCCTCCCCTCTCAGCCTCTGGAGTAGCTGGGATTACAGGCACGTGCCACCACACCCAGCTAATTTTTGTGGATTTTTGATAGAGACAGAGTTGCACTATGTTGGCCAGTCTGGTCTCAAACACCTGGCTTCAAGTGACCCGCCCAACTTGACCTCCCAAAGTGCTGGGATTACAGTAGTGAGCCACTGCACCGGGCCGGGATATGTTATATTGTGCAGTTTTGCCTTCTGTTTTCTTTCTCTTAGCAAGATGCCAAGGTGAATATGTCATGAAATGCCTTTCAAAAATATGATTTTAGGCCAGGCATGGTGGCTCACACCTATAATCCCAGCACTTTGGGAGGCTGAGGCAGGCTGATCACCTGAGGTCAGGAGTTCGAGATCAGCCTGGCCAACATGGTGAAACCCCATCTCTACTAAAAATACACACCAAAAATGTGATTTTAAACAGCTGCATGATAATCCATCTTTTGCACATGTTCTTATTTAGCAAACTTTAACCTGCTGTTTGGGCTTTTAGCCTCTCTTTGCTTATCCATAAAATGGACAGGGTAATATTAATATAACAGGATAGTTGTGAGAATAAGAGAAATAAAATCTGCATAGTTTTTAGCAGAGTTCCAGACACATGACAGATACTCCATAAATGTTATTTCCCCTCTCAATGAAATACTCAAGATACTTCATCTGAAGTCTCCATCCTTCCTCACTCTCCCACCCCTCCCCATAGACTCTGGGTGCCTTAGCAGACTCCTTCTTGACTGGCGTCAAAATAATTCTAGTGCCCAGAGAAGCAATCTGGAAGTCAGAGATCAGATATCTTAGCTTTTTTTCATGGCTAAGAGCTTCTCAAACTGAGAAGTTGGTGATGAGTAAACAAAACCCCAGTAGGGTCTTTTCCTGTTGACATGGCAACCTGACCACCAGCTGTCTAAGCAGTGCTGTCAGGCTGCGCATTTGGGAGACTTTACCACCAGTACCAGATGAACAATTCTCAGCTGGGGGAGGTAGGTGGTGGATGTATAAAAGCACTTGTTCTAGAAGCTTCTACAACCAGCCCCTCAGCCAAGCCAAATCCCCCTTTGAAGCAGGGTTTAGGGTGCACTCTTTATTATCCTCCTCCAGCCAGAGCAGCTGCTTAACCAAAGACTGTCAATAATATCTTCTTGAAGACCTTTTGTCCTGAACTTTCTGCCTGGCTGGCTTTCAAAGGCTTTCCCAACCCATAGCCTACCCTTTGCAGACACATTCTGCAAGTAGAACTACAGGAAGACACAATAGATGAGAAACAGCCAGTTGTCAAAAATACAAGTGATTGAAAGACAGAAATCACTTCTGAAGGAGAAACTTACTGCCCTGGGGTGTTAAGCAATTAAATTCACCCCATTCATTATTCCTCCAACTTTAGCAAAAGGGTCTGATTTCTTCCCTGAAAGGCCAGACAGCTGTCACAGGGTAGCTCTGTATGGTGGTGCAGGTTATGCACTATACAAAGCTGCTTGACAGCGGGGTCAAATAGGGGCTGAGGTCCTGTCTGTGCATCACTCACCACTGAAAGGAAAGTATAAGCCTTTTCTAATTAAAAAAGGCCCTGCTGAGGCTGTCTTACTATATTAAACTCTATGGAGGGGAGAGCATGGGCAAGGAGCAGAGGAGAAGAGGAGAACTTTTTTGCCTGGGCCTCACGTTTCTAGCAGGTCTCAAGTTTAGACTTTTCTCATGAAGTCAAATTGAGCTTATAAATGTAATCACAGAATCGAGCCAATAGAATCGAACAAATGAAATTGCTCATGTTTTTTATAAAATGATTTTAGTATATTTGCATTTGCTAGTACCACAGAAGTCTCTAGAGGTGAAAGATGCTTGGACCACTCTGGAAGCCCTTATTCTGCTCCCTGGGCCTAGATGTTCCAGCCCTGGTTTAAACTTTGGGAGTGGGTAGGTGGGTGGGGTGAGGTGTTGGTTCAGTCACCTCGCATTGCATTGTGGGAACTTTTACATGTTTATTCTTGCTGCTCTGCCTTTGACGCTTAGAATCAGTGCTATGCACAGTACTTCACTGTGTAATAGGACAATCTGTTGAGATGATAATTTGGGCTTTTTCCTTCAAGCACTTTCCCCTGATCTCCTGCACTTGCTGGAAATGAGTGAGGGGGGTGTGTGTATCTTAAACCAAGGGTAGGAGTTGTGGGCAAAGGCACTTATCTTCCCGAAGAGCATGCTGGTTCCATAACGACAAATACTTTGTCCCATTTATTCCTGAACTTTCTTTACCTGGCACCTAATAGGTTGGGTGATCAACGCTTTTGGTTTGCTTAGGACTTTCCATTCCAGTACTTAGAAATTCCACATCCTATGAAACTCCTTAATCCGAAGCAATCTGGGATGGTGGATGGTCACTTTATAAGGATTTTTTAAACAAACGAATGAATGAATAATGAATAAATTGGCCTTTATTTTCAAAAGTCTACACTGATGAAACAAATTATGTTAAGCTTTTTGAGGACAAGAATAGGATAGAGCAGAGTTTGGCCAGCTCTGGGATGTGTGCCCAATCTGATCCACTGCCTACTTTTTTAATGGTCTGAACATCAGAATGTTTTTTTGTTTTTTTTTTTTTTAAATTACATGAAGAGGCTGGGTGCAGTGGCTCATGCCTGTAATCCCAGCACTTTGGGAGGCTGAGGCAGGCAGATCACTCGAGGTCAGGAGTTTGAGACCAGTCTGACCAACATACTAAAGCCCTGTCTCTACTAAAAATACAGAAATTAGCTGAGTGTGGTGGCAGGCACCTGTAATTACAGCTACTGGGCTGAGGCTGAGGCAGGATAATCGCTTGAATGTGGGAGGCAGAGGCTGCAGTGAATGGAGATTGTGCCGCTGTACTCCAGCCTGGGCTACAGAGCAAGACTTTGTCTCAAAAAAAAAAATCATGTCAAGAATAATATTTTGTGACACATGAACATTTTACAATAATAGATTTTTGGGGTCCTTTCATTGGAATGTAGCCATGCTCATTCATTCACGTGTTGTCTATGGCTGCTTTAGCACTGCAGCAACAGAGCCGAGTAGCTGTTAAAGAGACAGTGAGGCCTGTGAAGCCCCAACATATTTGCTATCTGGTCCTTTACAGAAAAAGTTTGCAGACCCCTGGGATGGAAGGAGCTCTTTGGACTCCATGAGAGATCAGAGACGGAAAGTGAGAGATGGCAGGATCCTCACATTGCATAGTGGCAGTACCGCTCAGATCACCGAGACATCAAATTGTGACTGGACTCAAGATGCAGGGTTCTCTGCCTCAGCAAGGTTTCTACACCCACCAAAGCTGAGAGTGTCTGAGAGCCAGGAGGTGCCACTGCCAGCTGTGACACAGAGGAAGTTGGCCGTGATAGGAAGTAGGGGCTAAAGGATGGGAAGTCAGGGGCCCTTTCTCTATCTTCCAGGTACTAGAAATGTCTCCCGGATTCTAAAATACCTTAGAGGGATAGGTGCTCAATGGTGACTGAGATGAAATTTCTATCCAGCATGGTGGGAATAAGTCAGGGGCCCTTTCTCTATCTTCCAGGTACTAGAAATGTCTCCTGAATTGTAAAATGACTCAGAGAGATAGGTACTCAATAGTGACTAAGATGAAATTTCTACCCAGCATGGTGGGAATAAGCCTTGGAAACTGATTTAAACTGAGCTTCATGAGAAAGAGAATAGTGATTTCATACACAACTGAGTGGGGTAAGGTAGCTAAGCCTGGCCACTACGAGTTGTCTGGAGGATTCTATTGTTGTAATATTGTAGAAGCACAGGATCTGAGTATGTACAGGACCAAGAAGTGATCTAAGCCAAGGCCTGAAGGATAAATTATGAGCCAGGCAGTTTATTTCAGGCCAAGAAAGGAACATTTTCAAAGTCCATAGGCTTGTCTTTGTCCCTGCCCCCAAACTGGGGCAAACCTGGCATATAGTTGGTGCTAAATAAATGCTTAATGAGTGAATAGGCAAATGTTTTCTTTCTCCCTTCTAGTAGTTCTCAGAACCTGTTATAATCTGACATGGATCATTTGTAGTTTAATATTAATTTAAGCAAATTGCTATTACACTCAGATGTTTGCAGTGAATAAAGCCTTATGTAGATGAAAACATATTCTTCAACTAAAGGTATTTAAATGTTAGAAAATAAACTGGGAAACTGGAGACCCAGGTTCTTTCAAGGTTCTTGAAATTAACACCCCAGTAATAATGCTAACAAGTGCTGTGTATCTATTATGTGTCAGGTTCTAGGAAAACCACACTGAATTATCTGGAGTCTTCACAGAAATGCTGCGAGGTATCTTACTGAACAGCAGGGGGAAAATGAAGTTCAGAGAGGGCAATAAACCAACTCAAAGTCACACAGCTGCTGTGTATCTTTCTCAGCCTTGTTAGTCCCCAGTGGGAGGTGGGTGGCTGGAAGACAACGTTTTAATCATCGTTTTCCAGGAGAACAGGTTCCCAGAACTAGTCTCCTTGCCTTTTCTTCCACATGTTGAATTTCTGAACAGTAGCAATTTCATGGCCAGGACAGACTCTTGCTTGTAGGAGGCATGCTAAGCTTCTCCAGATTGCTTCTCTAGTTATTTGCAGCTGATTTTTTTTCACAAATCATCTCTGAAGAAACACAGATAAATCTCGCCTTCATTAGCTTCATCTGCAGCTTGGGGACGTTTAGCAAGGGAACTGCATTATTTTGAATAATTAAGCCTTCCATCCCAACGGTTCCCCATATATAAGAAAGTACCTGTATTGGAGTTCTACGGGCCTGGCTGGCCCCCTTATTTATATACATGAAAGTCTGTCTCATGTGGAGTCAAGTTCGGTGATGTTTGTAGCAAGGTAATGAGGTGTGAATTGAGGATTAATTCCCAGCCCTGTTACTAGACCTGTTACTGAACAGACTTCAACATTCAATTATAAATTATAATGCAATATAGCATATTCCCAACTCTTAAAGAACCTCAGGGACTTGAAGAAATCATTTACCTGGGAGTTATTTACATTTATTGGTTCTTGTTTTCATAAGGCCCAATACTTCCAATTTATTATTTAAGGATTCTATTTTTCACTGAATCCTTGCTCTAATGCTTCCTGTGTTATCAGCTTATGGAAATGAGGAGCTTGTTTTCTATGAGGGAGGCAGAGGGTTTCTTTCCGCAAAGGCGCATCCCTAAAGGGAGTTTGTAAGGGGCTTACTTTTTGATTTTAGAATCTCTTGGCATTAGTGGCACACTTAAGACCCAGAGTTTGAAAAAATTAATCTTTTTTTCCCCCGGGTATAAAAAGCAAACAAAAAAATCATTGTGAACAATGTGGAAAATTTTAATTTGAACATTTAAATGAAAAAAATTAAAATACATATAATTACACCTTTCAGTGATTAGAACCATTAATATTTTTGCATATTTATAGGTGCAGTGTTTTTTAGTGTTAAGCACTATGCTGTTTTGCATGGATTGACTTACTTAAGCCTTTGAGCCACATTGCAAGAGAAGTAATATCCACATTTTCTAGATGAGAAACTGGCACGGAGAGGTTAAGTAATTTGCACAAGGCCATCCAGAGAGTTAGAGGTAGGTGTGGGATTCAGAACCATCTAAGCAGGCTAATGCTAGATTTCTGATTTCAGACTCTTCCCTCAACTTCATCAGTGTTATGTTTCCACGTATACGTATGATAGGTGTCACATCAATGGCTATGCATATTTTATGCTTAATGTAGTTACTTGTACTGTGTATATAACTTAGTATCCCTTCATTTTTGTTTGTTTGTTTTGAGATGAAGTCTTGCTCTTGTCATCCAGGCAATGGCATGATCTCAGCTCACTGCAACCTCTGTCTCCCAGGTTTAAGCAATTCTTCTGCCTCAGCCTCCCAAGTAGCTGGGACTACAGGTGTGTGCCACCATGCCCGGATAATTTTTGTATTTTTAGTAGAGATGGGCTTTCACCATGTTGACCAGGCTGGTCTCGAACTCCTGACTTCAGGTGCTCCACTGGTCTCAGCCTCCCATAAGTGCTGGGATCACAGGCATGAACTACTGCACCTGGCCTTCAGTTTTTTACTTACCATGTCTTGTGTATTTATCTCTCCGTTATATTAAGTTGTTAAAAAAATCACTTTAAATTGTGATTGGTTGCATTTTTAGAACACAAAATTTTTATGTCTCACTTCATGTCATGTTCCTAATTAAATTTTAGATGAATTAAAGATCTTAAAAGTTTGTAAACTAATTTTTTTGTAAAAAAAAAAAAATTTAAGAAAATACGAGGGAATAAACCCACTTGAGTTTGAATCACAGGCCAGCTATTTAACAGCTCTGTTATTTGGGCAGATTACTTAACTTCTCTGAGCCTCTGCTTCTTAATCTGTAAGATGAAAATGAGATTGTTTCTAAACCAGAGATTTGTTAAAGGATTAAATGACAGGTGTAGTACTGTGCCAGGCATATAGTAAGCTCTCAATAAATGTCGGATGTTGTTATTACATGTAGGAATAGAAAAAACTTTGTCCACAATTTCAAGGGATTAGCATCCCTACTCTTTACCTCCAAGTCTGACTCTCAATAACCTATGCTGTTTAAATAACCAGATCCCCTCAATCTTCATCCCTTCTTGATAAGAGAGGTTTATTTTAATTGATATCTAGTGAAGAATTGCTATTATTCTTAGACATGGCTTGGGGTGAATTAAGCCAGCTTCAAGTTAAGTTTAGAAATGATAATGTCTTCCTTCCTCTCAGCTTATTTTTTTTTTAATCATAGAATCACAAATGACAGGTTTGAACTATGAGTCTGCATATTTAGAAGAAGCAAAAAATCTGATTTCCATAACCAGTCTCCATCTCCAAGGATAAGAGCTGGCAGAATGGCTAAGCAGAAAGGGTGGGTGAATTCGATTCCAGAATCCTGGGTTAGATTTAGCCCAGACCACCCACCCAAATGAAGCCAGAATTGTATGAGATTCAACACCAGGCCACTGACACTTAAACATTTTACATTTGCTCAATCTCCAGGACAGCAAATCTGCATGTAAACCCTGCTATATGCTCAGCTTGTTTAGATCTGCATGATAAAGTCAAGACAGCAGCATTTAATCAGAAGACAGGGAACAATGTGCAGGAGAATCATGAAGCACTCAGCAATTCCAAGAAATTCCGAGTGACTATTCCAGCAAGTGTAAAGCGCAGTATCTTAGGGTTCAAGAGAAACTTTGAAATGACTCATGCCAAGCTTCTCTTCATATGCTTATTATTCACATGAATATCTTCTTTGGAAAAAATGTCTTTTCAAATCTTTGTCCTTTTTTTTTCAGTTGGATAGCTTGTTTTCTTACTCTGTAGTTGTAAGAGGTCTTCACGTATTTGAGATGCAAATCTTCTGTGTGACACAGGGTTGTTCTGCAGCTTGCCATTCTGCCTTCTTTATGTTTTTCAAAGAGCAAAATTTTAAAATTTTGATAAGGTTCAATTTATCAGTTTTGAAAAAAAGACCTTTGAGAAATGTGCAATTTAAAGAACAGTCTCTTCACCAATCCATTGATAGCCTAACACAGTCCTTGAGGAAATAGGAAGTCATTGTTAAAAACAGGGGAATGTAAGAGTAATCTAAAATTTGCTGAATATTCATGTAACAAGATACATAAAAAAATCTTTAAATAAATTGGAATAGATTTTCTTGAGAGCTGCTGTCAGTTCAAACGTTTGAGCATATATATGTGGGAAGGGAAAACATGTATACATACACATATATAACATGTTTATATACACATATATAATATATTGTCATAAGCATAGATAGGTATAAACATATATTGATTTTTATCTGTTTATTTTTAGTGTGGACTCATGCGTTTTTTTCAATTGTTTATAATTATTTTGATGCCCGAATTCTCTGAGATTTGGACATCAGGAGCCCTATGCAGTTGCCTGCTGTGTCCTCATTAAATGCCCCTCTATTTATTTACTTTTTGAGCACTTCCTTTCCTTCTGGCACAGGATATTCCACTGTCACCTTGTACTTACCTGGCCCTGCTCTCAAATCGACCATGTCTCCTTGTACCCCTAATTCCTTTTAGATTCCCTGGACTCAATCTTCAAATGCTGAGATTAATGGTTACTTCTGAAAAGTGGACTCTGGAATAATAATGTACTTTTTGTGCTTTTCTGTTTTGCTTGACTTTTGTTTATAATGAGCACATATTTCCCCCGAGCCCACCCCCAAAGCCACAAAGATAATAGGAAAAATACAAAACAAAACAAAACAGCAACTACTATCAACCAGATTGCTACCTAGGTGGAATTTCCACATGATGCACTTCATTTTTAATTTTTGATTCTTCTTTTAGTCCTCCTTCCCTATTGACTGCACTTTTAAGGACAGGAGAAATAAGCTTTGGGGCTCACATTGGATCTTTAGTCTAAGTAACTCCATACACGAACTTTGAAGAGGGGTTGTGAGTTGACAAACAGCAAAGATGGAAACATCAGGTTTAAAAGTTAAATAAAAAGGAAGTTTTATTTCTCCTTCTGCAGGGCTGAAATGGGACATGGAAGGCCTTCTTGAGGTAGGCTATACGCTGAGGTGACCTTTTAGCAGGCAGCAGAAGGAAAGAGCAGCTGCTTGGTGACGGAGGGCTTTGGGTCACTCTCCATTAAAGTTCTCCACAGAACGCCATTACGGCCCCCTTTAGTTGAAGTGTGGGGCAGATGCTAAGAGGAGTCTGTTTTATTCTGTGGCTGATGGGCAGGGGAGGCTTGAGGCAATGCACAGAAAATTTAACCTAGAAAGGGTCAGAGGCATCCCAGTGTGGTTATCTGAAGTTCAGAGATTTTAGTAAAAATTATTTAACCCAATTTTTCCATTTTAAACAGATAAGAAAACTGAGATCTAGAAAGAGGAAGTGGTTTGCTCAATGTCCCAGAGCTATTTAATGAACTCATTATGATCAAACCACTGGTTGCTTGATTCATGTGCAATGCTCATTCAGTTAACTGTCCTGTCTTGTATGTGTGGGCATGTGTGCATGGTCAGAACCCACTTCTCTCATCAGACATTAAAAAAATGTGTAATGGAAAATGTCAAAAATATAAAATATTCAAAAGGCTATAGTGAGCTTTCATGTACTTATCACTCAGCTTCAGTAATTACCAACTCATGGAGAATTTTGTTTAATCTCTATCCTCATCCACTTCTCTGCACCTTTATTATTTTGAAGCAAATCCCAGACACTATGTCATCTCTTCCCCAAGTATTTCAGTATGCATCCTAAAAGATATGAGCTCTTAAAAATTCATCACAATACTATTATTCTTTACAAAATTTACATTAATTCATTAATATCAGAGGATCTTAAAGTTACCTGTGAACTCAGATGTGACATTTATCAGCTCCTGACATAGGCCAATTGCAATACAAGAAGAAAGATATTGCATGGGAGAGTTGCAACACATTGCAGAGGAGTGTATAACTAGGATTGCCGGATAAAATGCCTGGTTAAATTTGAATTTCAGATAAACAAAACACGCTTTTTTAGTATGAGTATGTTCAAAATATTGCCTGAGACATATTTATACTATAAAAGGTATTTGCTGTTTATCTGAAGTTCAAATTTCACTGGATGTTCCCTATTTTTATTTCATAAATCAAGCAACAGTTAACACCACTGGGGGAAGGAGGATTCAAAGGCTTCCTGGAGGAGGCATGCCTGTCAAAAGATGAAGACATATACATGTGTGCATGGGGAACAATAGATAGTAGAAGTCTGTAGTATGGGGTTCTTTATCCTTCCCTCATTTCCCTGTAAGGCCTCTGGAAGCTTTTTGTCTTTCAGTCATCTGAAAAAGATGAAATTTCAATAATAACAAATATAGCTACTACTGCTGGAATAATTGCTATATGGAAGATACCATTAGTTTACTACAGTGCTATTTCTCTCCATCCTCTCAACATTTTTCTGAGGTAGGCATTCCCCAGTTGATGCAATTTGCCAAGTCACCCAGGTTGTGAAAGAGTCAGAATTAAGACCCAGGTGGATTTGGCTTCAAAGCCGATATGCTCAAATGATGCTCTAGGTTACTTCTGGTCCCTAAGAAAGCATTGAATGTTTTGGAGAATTGACTTGGAAATTCTGAATTTGGAATCAGGCTTTGTTCCTTCTGAACTTTTGGGCATTAATTCCATGATTCAGGTGCGACCATATTTCTCGGGCCCCAAATTGAGTCTGAGAAGATACTTCTGTGCTCAGCCTGGCATGAAGCCACATGGTTCATCAGGGGCCAGGCCTGGCATAGGGAGGTGAGACAGGAAAATGTTTAGCCCTATTTCCTTGCTCCAATAGAGTTCAAGCAAAGGCAGAGTCAAGAATCGTATATCAGGATAGGGGGTTTCACTCAGGAAAATGAAGTAGTAGAAAGAAAGGCTTGGGGGCTGTTCACGTGATGGATAAAAGCATGGACTTTGGAGCGAGTATCCTGTGACTGCCACTTCTAGCTGTATGACTTTGGATGAATTGCCTGAAATCTCTGAGCCTCTGCTTCCTGATGAGAAGCATGGTTTAACATAGCTACTTGAGGTGGTGGTTCTGATGATCTAATGAGAAAATGTTTGTAAACCCTTATAGGTGCAATGCTTAATAAATGGTAATTATCATCATCACCATTATTATTACCACAACCACCACCACTACCATCATTATCATCATCATCATCGTAATTTTCCTTATTACCTTATTAAGAAACTAGGAATACTGAACTACCTTGTCTTGGAACCCTGACTCTTGTATTGCTTGCTTTCTGTATTTGTTAAGCACTTACAAACTTACACCAGGCACTGGGTAAAGAGGAAAAGTGAAAACTCTGAGTCTAGTGAGGGAGACTGATACCCCCACCAAAAAAATGACACTATACAAAGTGATTGATTGTACTGTAGGGATGGACTCAGGGTAAAGGGAGCCCAGATGAGCAGCACTGCAAGTGAGAAAAACTAGCTTCAACTCGCTCAAGCCAAAAAAAAAAAAAAAAAAAAGATGACAAACTGTCTTACATAACTGAGAGGTAGAGGGGGAATCTAGCTTCATGAATTGCTGTACCCCAACAAGACTGGAGCCATGTGCTTGTACAGCATCACCGTGAACCCCTCGCTCTGCCTCTTTCACCTCTGGTTTCTTCTATGCTGCTTTCATGCTAGGTCCAGGTGCTTCATCATATCTTGCTGGTTCTCTCATACCCTGTCTTCATGTTGTAAATGGTTCCCTTGTTATGTCTCCTCAATTAGCATGGTTGAATGTGTTACCTGTGTCTTGTGGGTACCTCGATCGGTATAATAGCATATAGAGTTGGGGTAATGTGCAGTAGAATCAATTCCAAAAACCCAGGTGTTTCTTTGAGCAGAGCCCTGCCTCATCCTCCCTCAGCATGCTGAAAGGTGCTGTCAAATGACATTTATTTGTATCTTGCAGCATGTTTGGCCAGAAGTCAGTGACAGAAAGAAAGAAATGAATTGTAGGCTATTTGTCACTAACGGGCTATCCAATCAAGCCCCTTCATGATTTGTAATACGAAGTAGACTTCAACAGGAAACATTTATTTTAGCTTCATCATTCCCTCCTCCTAATGATGTTTGCTTTGCAAAAGGCTTCTCATAATTTGTTTTTCTGCCACTGCATCCTCCTGTCAGCATCCTCTTTTGTGCCAAGTGCACAAACAGCTCAGAGATTCCAACTTTGTTGGAAGAAATTTGAGTCTATTAATTATCCTCTGAAATGGGACTTCTAAAACTCAGCCATAGAACTAAATAAGAATCTGAGAGTCTGAGCGTTGTGGCTCACACTTGTAATCCCAGCGTTTTGTGAGGCTGAGGGAGGCTGATCACCTGAGGCGAAGAGTTCGAAATCAGCCTGGCCAATGTGGTAAAACCCCATCTCCACTAAAGATACAAAAACTAGCTGGGTGTGGTGGTGTACACCTCTAGTCCCAGCTACTGGGAGGCTGAGGCAGGAGAAGCGCTTGAACCCGAGAGATGGAGGTTGCAGTGAGCTGAGATGGTGCCACTGCACTCCAGCCTGGGCAACAAAGTAAGACTCTGTCTCAAAAGAAGGAAGAAAGGAAAGAAAGAAAGAAGGAAAGAAAGGAAAGAAAGAGAACGAACCTGAGGAATATCACAGAAGAATGAAAACATGATTCTACCCAAATATATGCTAGAAAGTCAAGGTCAAGCCATCTAATAGTAACATTCAGAGGCCACTGATTTTATTCATTCATCCTTCCTTTTGTCCATCTAGCCATTACATATTCATGTTCCTCCACCATTCATCATCTACAAGGTCATTGGCCTAATACAACCAGAAGTCAAAGACAAGGTTGCCTGTTGATGCAGTCCATGCAGACCGGCCTTCCTGGAAACAGAGCAGGTTAGAAAAGAGTAAAGAGAAGATCTGGGGAAATAAACAGAATAAGTACAATACCTCCTCCTACTTCTACAATTCCTTATTCATTATATGAATATATTCATTAGTCAAGACCTACCATAAACAGCGACTCATCCAAGATTCCTCCCACCTGTGCCACTCCCTGCTTTCACCAGGAATAACCTTTCCCCATCTCTGAATAGGCCTGGTACTTTCTCAGGATCGCCACCAATTCTCATTTTGTACCTTAGTCCTTATCGTAGTCAATTTGGGCTGCTATAATAGTCCACCATAGATGAATGACCTAAACAGCATTTATTTCTTACAGTTTTGGAGGCTGGGAAGCTCAAGAATAAGGTGCCCTTCAGATCCACTGTCTAGTGAGGGCAGACTCTTCTAGCTTTGCAGATGCCAACTTCCCCTTGAATATTCACAGGGCTGAGAGAAATCATCTCTTCTTCTAATAAGGGCAGTAATTGCATTCATGAAGTCTCCACTCTTATTACCTAGTCACCTCCCAAAAGCCCCACCTTCTAATACTATCACATTGGGAGTTAGATTTCAACATAAGAATTTTTGGGAGTCACAGACATTTAGTCTATTAATATTCCCCCATAATTTGTATGTGTGTGTTTTTGATTGGGTTCCTCAAAAGCAGACTCTGAAATGAAAGTTTGTGTGTGAAATAATCTATTAGGAAGTGTTCCCAGGAAGAACTGGTAGAAAAGTAGGGAAATAGGAAGGGAAGAGGACCAGGCTGGGGTATGACTTAATCCTGCAGAGAATGTCTGAGATCAGTGCACATCCGGCCTCAGGGTTGACCCAACTAGGAGCAAGGAACAGACTAGATGGACTTGCACACAAGTCAATGGTGAAGGACTTCCAGTTCTCTAAGCTCCCAGGCAAAGTGTCTCCAGCAGCCTGTGGCCAGATGTCAACAGAGAGATGCAGGTGCTGGCTGTTGAATGTAGAAGCTCATTGGGATCTGATGTGGTGAAGGATTTGAAAAGGACGATACGAAGCTCTCACAGTCTCGTTACACATATCTTCTCTCCCTTCTTGGATAGTAGCTTCTCTAGGGTGAAGACTGAAGTCTTCTTTGTAACCCCGTATGTATCTTTGTAACACCAATGTCGAGCCAGGGCTATCTTCTTGGGTGTGTGGCCTGTGCGATTGCACAGCACTCAGAAGGGTCCCAGGCTTGGTGTAGTACTCTCCTGTCATTTTCAAATTCATAATACTGTAATTGCTGAACAGAAGCCCTGAAGTTCTGTTTTGCAAAATTGAGGACCCAAAAAATTATGTAGCCATTCCTGTCTAGCGCTGTGTCTGGCAAAAATTACGCCTCCAATATATTTTTATTGAAATAAGGAACGAATTTTCAGCATTCACTAGGTGGCTAATAAATGCAGGCTAAATGGGTGTATCAGGAGGAACTGTTGTCCTTATGTCTTCAAGCTTGAAGATAAAGAAGCTGAAGTTGGATTTTGTTCTCTGACTCCTTTCCCTCCTCCCCTAGTCTTCATATCTCTTTAGGAACCCAGGCTGAGCAGAACTTTGTTTATTTTGAGTCACTATTTATTTTTCTCTTCCTGTGACACAGAAAATTCTTGGCATCAGGCAGCTTCAGGCAACACTATTTTTATTTCCCTAGCAGATTAATTAAATTTAGGTTCATTTGCTTTTTTTTCAGCAAAATGGAACGAACAGGCTGTGGCAGAGGGCTGGCTGGGATGGGGTTCTGTAGTGGTTAGGTACATTGATCTGAAGCACATTTACTGTGAATCCACATGAGAGAAGAGAGTTAAGGCTTTGCTAAGATCAGTCAATCTGACCTCTCTGCTGTGTAGGGCAACCACACACATGTCTTAGAATCCTAGAGCTGGATGGAGCTGTAGGAAAGGCCAAACCGAGGGTCAGCAAACTACACCTGAGGGGTGAAATCTGGCCTGCCACCTAATTTTGTAAATAAAGCTTTATTGAAACAAAGCGATGGAAATCCATTTGCATGTTGTCTTTGGCTGTTTTGGGGGATGTGACAACAGAGTTGAGCAGTTGTGACAGATACCATATGTCACATACATCCAAAAATATTTACTATCTGGCCCTTTACATATAAAGTTTATTGACTACTGATCTAGAAGGAGCCCTCAAAGTTTATTATGTGAAACATAACTAGCCTTCAGGATGTTCTATACAAAGAAGATTCTGTGGTCAAATATTCCGGGAAAACGCAAACTTAATCTACCTCTTGGAGCTTCACAAATCACGTTATCTATTGGAGGAGCTGATGTTCTTGATCTACGTGTACTCTCTGCACACTATGCTTAGTGTAAGCTCACGTGGCTTTTGCCCAGCGTTCTTGTTTTGTTTTTTGTTTTCTTTTACTACTGTCTCATGAAGTACACATTGTAACCTACAGAGCAAGCTGGAAGTACCTGAGAGTCAATGCCTATGAAAGCAGACTTCAAGAAATGAGGGAGGGTAGTTGGGAGAACATTCCACAGCTTTCTTGCCTGTTGGTTGGGGTAACTCTGAGGTGTGTTCTACATTGTCTCTCAGAGATCACCAGTGGGATTGAGCTCCAGGTCCCCATAGTGGTAAATCAGCTCATTAATGTACCCTGTATTGATTGGCTTCACTTCTAGTGAAGTTGACTGATATAACGTCCCAAATAAACTAATTATATTCTAATTCTTATTTAATAATATGCTTCTGAGGGAACCCAAATTAAGATATCTACTAAACAAAGGGCCTGAAAAGTCCTGCAATAAACATACAGATGGTCTTTGACTTAACAATGGTTCAACTTAGGATTTTTTTGACTTTACAATGGTGTGAAAACAATATGTATTCAGTAGAAACTGTATTTTGAGTATCCATACAACCATTCTGCTTGCTTTCTCTCTCTCTTTCTTTTTTTTTTTTTTTTTTTTTTTTTGCGAGTTGGAGTTTTGCTCCTCTTACTCAGACTGGAGTGCAATGGCACAATCTCGGTTCACTGCATTCTCTGCCTCCTGGGTTCAAGTGATTATTCTGCCTCAGCATCCCAAGTAGCTGGGATTACAGGCATGCGCCATCACATCTGGCCAATTTTGTATTTTTAGTAGAGATGGGGTTTCACCATGTTGGTCAGGCTGGTCTCAAACTCCTGACCTCAGGTGATCAGCCCACCTCGGCTCCCAAAGTGCTGGGATTACAGGCATGAGTTACCATACCCGGTTTCTGTTTTTATTTTCAGTGTAGTATTCAATACATTCCATGAGATATTCAACACTTTATTATAAAATAGGCTTTGTGTTAGATGATTTTGCCCAACTGTGGGCTAATGTAAGTGTTTGGAGTACATTTAAGGTAGGCTAGGCTAAGCTATGATATTCAGTAGGTTAGGTGTATTTCATGCATTTTCAAATTATAATATTTTCAATTTACAATGGGTTTATTGGGACATAACCCCATCATAAGTAGAGGAGAAGTTGTATATATATATCTTTTTAATGTGCTTGTCGAGGCCTTTTTTGATTTGGCCTCTATCCAGTTTCCCAGCCTAATTTCTCACATCTCTCCCACATCTTTGCCTCATTCTGCATTTGGGTCATATCACGCTTTTTTTTGTTTTTCCAGTTTATTGAACCTGCCATGTTCTTAATGATGTTATTCTCTGTCCTTGCTGCCTTGCCAAGTTCTACGCATCTTTCAGGCCTTAGACAAATATCATCTATGAAGTTATTTAAAAAACAACAAAAAACTCAAAACCAGGGTTGGGTGCCCCTATTGAACATTTCTGTATTTTCCCTCTCATAGCACTTACTGAACTTCATAATTTCCAGTTGAACTACATAATTTCTAGTTTCTGCAAACTAGAAATTATGTAGGTCAGTAAGTGCCATGAGAACTCCATGTAGTGCCATAAGAGCAAGGATCATACCTGTCTTGCTCTCTCACTGTATCCCAGAACCCAGCAGAAGTGCTTTGTACATATTTGTTGACCGTGTGGATGGGAGAGTGAATGCTTCAATAATCTTTGTATCTTAGTAGAGGTACCACATACTTCTCCTGGACAAGCTCCTTGACCAAACATTATTTAGGTTCATTTGAGCCCTCTTCTCCAATAGGCTTTGTCCTTAGACTGTCAAGCTCTGTTTAGTGTGAGTCTCTCACCCTTAACATCCAATAAGGCTCCTCATCTCCCTGATCCTTGATACCTAACCAGTCTCCTCTTTGAAATTTTTCATCCACTTCCTCACCCTGCCCATTAGCTATAAATCCCTCTTGCCCCTACTGTATTTAGAGTTGAGTTCCATCTCTCTCCCCAGTTGCAATAGCCTTGAATGAAGTCTTCCTTGTTTATTTAACTTGGAGCAGAGCTCAGCTCTGTACTAAAATCTTTCTCCTCTACTGAACTCACTTGAACAAAATCTGTCTTCCTGTTTTTGACAAGTGTCTGGAGCAATGTGTCTTTAACAGTGTTCTGCTCCTTTGTGCTTGAGCCTCAACCCATGCACATGAGGAATGGGGATTCTTGGATGGTCTTGAGCTTCACCTCCTAAACCTACCTGGTAAAAACTTTAACTGGAGTGATTCAATGTGAGGGAGAATTGACAGATATCTATTAGGTTGGTGCAAAAGTAATTTTGGTTTTTGCCGTTACCTTTACTTTACTTTAGCACCACACTAATATTTTCTGTTTCATTTTCCACCACCGTTTTTTCTACTCTCCTGAGTCAGGCTGACAATCAGCAATCTTGAGGATATGGAGATGAATAAAAATCTCAGTTCTCAGGCTGGAATTCTCCAACAGCAACTAATATAATTTCCATGATGACATGCTATTCCAGAGCTTTTGCATTATCTCCAAATAGAAGAGTCTTTGAGTGCTTGTGTGGTTTTCCCCCAGATGTTTACAGCTGGCAGGTATTTCTGAGATTCTGGGCTTCTCTGTCTTGAAAGATTTCCCATTCCGAGAGAACTTCATTGACACTTAAACAATGAGAGTGCTTCATCCTGTGTGTCTTTGAAGTAACACAGGCAGCTCAAAATCGTTAAGATAAAGATCAGAGACAAAACTGGGCAGGATGGCTCATGCCTACAATCCCAGAGCTTTGGAAGGTTGAGATGGGAGGATCACTTGAGGCCAGGAGTTTGAGACTAGAGTGGGCAACATGGCAAGACCCCATCTGTACAAAAGATTTTAAAAAATGGCTGTGGTATCACATTCCAGTAGCCCCAGTTATTCAGGAGGCTGAGGTGGGAGGGTGACTAGAACCCAGGAGTTTGAGGTGACAGTGAGCTATAATCAATCATACCACTGCACTCCAGCCTGGGTGACAAAGCAAAATCCTGTCCTTAAACAAAATAGAGACATTATCATAATCAAGTTTGTTTTCTGTGTGGCCTTAGGGTAGTTAAAAGCCATGTCATCCATTTCTAGCTTAATTTCAAAAGAGTTCCAGGAGCCAAAAAACCGCAGTCCAATCCCAGGTGATGACTCCAGAGATAGGAAGTTATTTCCATTCTTCACGTCTCCTCCCATCCTGGTTTCGGAGAAGGCACTTGGTGGAGGGAAATCTAGCAAGGATAGCTCATGGGCGATGAGCTACATTACTATGCAATTCATTGTCTTTGCAATTCTACACGGGCTTTTCAGAGGAAATCAAAACTCTTTCCTTGAAGACCAAAGTATCAGAGAAATCGAAGATTTTTTTAGAAACGTCCCTGTGGTGCTCCTTTTCCCATCTTTAATTTTTGTTATTGATTGTCATTAAGCCCTCCAGAGGCCCCCACAGTACCTATAGCTTTTGTTCTCTCAAAGAAAGAGATTGTGAGAAAGCAGCTAGTTCCAAGCATGTACAGGCCACTGGAGACGCAGCAGCCTGGCCACCAAGTAAGCCCTTGTCTTTTTCCTGAGTTTTCTGCCTCTCTGGGTGAGAAGTCCAGAGATTTCCCCACAGCAGACTGAAAAACTATTTGAGGTCAAAGTACACCCTTAGGGTAAAAGGACAAGAAACTGGACTGAGGAGGAGATGAGGCTAGTGAAGTTTGTTTGAATATGAAAACGAAATCATTATATTTTGAAATGACTTTATCTCATAAATAAAAATCTGCTTCTACAAATTGGCTGGCCTAGGTGAGGTCCCAGAATTAATAAGAAACAGAAGGGCCTTCCAATGCTTATGTGGTTCTTTCCCCAGACATTCACAGCTGGCAGGTGTTTCTGGATTCCAAGCTTCTCTGTCTTGTTGGAGTTCCCATTCTGTGAGAACTTCATTGACCATTAAACAATGAGGGTGCTGCATTCTCTGTGTCTTTGAAGTAACACGAAGACACAGAGTGTCTTTGATCTTGAAGACTGCTTGTTTGCTACTTCTGAGCTGAACTGGAATAAATGGAGTCCGCATTTTCCCTTCCACCAATTCTGAAAACTAGCATAGTCTTTGTGATCAGACCTAGTTTGCTTATCTACCACTAGAGCACACCTGTGTTTTCTTTTTTTGGCATGTCATTGACCTGCATATAAGCAAATATGTTAATAGTCCCCTTTCTGTTTGAGAAGCACTCATTCATCCATGCATTTTTCTTTTCAATATTCACTAAGCACTTACTATATGTGACGATTGTTCTAGATGCTGAAGTTACTCTACAAGACAGGCAGGGCTTTTGTTTTTAAAGATGTTACAGATTGGCAGATGGCCACATGAATTGTTTGACCTTATCTTCATGTTCTTAATCTAAAAAGCACTGAGAATGTGTCAGCTTCCCCAACCCCCTTCTTCTTCTCCCTCCGAGGATGTCATCTGCTTATTGACCTTTAGCCCTCTGTGTGCTCAGCTATGCCACAGACTGCCATGGTCAAAGGTTGTGAAAAGGTGTAGAAGAGACAGATTCTTGAGTGATTAGAATTTGTCCATATTCATATTAGCATTTTGTTATAATTTTCTTTTTGAAAATATTAATTTGCATAAAAGAGTATCAGAATGGGAAGGGATTTTAGGGAACATCTGGTCACAGAGTCCCTTTTTACTAAGTAAGGAAGAATCTAAGATCTAGAGAGGAGGTAGCAGGTACACAGCTGGAAGTAAAAGCCATTCTAACCTTTGCATGTGTTTCTACTGTGCCACCTGCTGTGTGTCAAGATCAGGAAGATGCTTTCACTTTCCCAGGGGCTCTTCTGCCTTCCTTTCCCTTCTTCCATGGTCTTCTTCCCAGCATTTGTAGCTTCATTAAGGAAAACCATGGGCTAGATTTAAAAACTCCATTCCCTTGTCCCAAAGGAATAATTTTCTGGAAAACTAAACTAAATGACAGAGGAAGGGAATTGTTATATTGTTAGAGCATTAAGAAAACCCACAAAACTCTTCTTGATTCCTTTGAGCTCTGGAAATAAGAAATGCTGCCCCTTCCTCCTCCTCATTTTACATAATAAATTTATTGTAATTAAGTATAAACTTTAAATAATGAGAGAGTCTCCTTTGATGGTTTTGTCTTTATGATACTCCTGATATCATAAAGAAACTTGACTGTAGTATGAAATAAGCCTGTGTTGCAATCCTAGATTTGACCTGCCACTTAATGCTCTGAGAACATGGATAGGACACTTGGCCTTCCCTAAATTTCACTCTCTTTTTGTAACATAGAGAAATATCAGTCTCCTAAAGCTGTATAGGGAATTAATAAAAGACCACACAGAGGTCCAGGAGCAGTGGCTCATGTCTGTAATCCCAGCATTTTGGGAGGCCAAGGCAGGCAGGTCACAAGGTCAGGAGTTTGAGACCAGCCTAGCCAATATGTTGAAACCCTGTGTCTGTTAAAAATAGAAGAAAATTAGCCAGGCGTGGTGGTGCATGCCTGTAATCCCAGCTACTCAGGAGGCTGAGGCAGGAGAATTGCTTGAACCTGTCAGGTGGAGGTTGCAGTGAGCCAAGGTCATGCCACAGCACTCCAGCCTGGGCGACAGAGCTAGACTTCATCTCAAAAATATAAATAAATAAATAAAAATAAAAGATTATATAACAGTATTTGAGTGCAGTAGATGTTCTATAAAGGGCAGCTATTAATAAAGAAAATGATAGTAACAATTTGTCTAGAATTAGGCAAGTTAGAATAGATATCAGATATGTGCCTAGGTATACTTTGTGCTCCTGAAATGTGTATATGCCTCCTGAAGTCACACAGCAACTTCTGTAAGAAAACAGCCCTCTTTCTGATCTCAAAATTTTATTTGAGAGAAAAACACGAGGCTCACTTAGAAAAGGTGGAGGACTTTTACAGAGCCACCCAGCTTGTGGTGGTATATCTGAGACTAGAGTCTCTCTGGCCCACTTCTATAATCAGCAATTTCTCTAGGAGCATAGATCTCCTAGCTACACACTCTGAACACTCAAAGTGGGAGAAATAAAGACCACAAATAGCCTCTAGTTAGTTACAGTTTGTGATTTGTTACCAAATAATTATGAAAAAATTTAAATGGTCACTGTTCTTTAGATTTAGAGTTGTGAATAAGGTACTTGAGAACTTGTAACAGGAATGTATGGTATTCCTCAAGTGTGTGGGAGTAGAAAACATTAAAAATTCCATTTTATACCATACCACCTCCTGCATTTGATTATTTAAAAACTGTACCTCCTAAAGGATTAAAGAGAAATCTGAATCTATGTGGCCTAGACTGAAATTAGAGAAGACTAGCACAACAAATCTGTCAGGCTTGAATTTCTTGGGTCACTCTCTCCACTTGTTAATGGGCTGGCCCAACCTTTTCATATTCAGCAAAATGGTCTCCCCAAGAGGTCTTCTTAGCTCTATCCGTGAAGAGGTCAGCTGATGAACAGGATTGCTATTGGTTTTCTTCCAACCCTCTCCCCCTTTCTTACAAAAAACTATTAAAAGCGCAAATCCTGATCTCAGAGTTGGATCCATTTTTAGATGCTAAAATAAACAAAATTAGGGGTTCTTGGATTGGGTATGTTTTATCATGTTCAAATTGCAAGGGTGCTGTGGCTCTTATAAAGGAATATCTTGGCTATATTTATTCACAGGAAAACTTCCCAGGGAGACTCAGGTTAGCTTCTTTTGTACAATGACAGTACACAATAGGTTTCACTTGGAGTAACAGACAAAATTATTCCTTCAAGACACTTTTGCCAAGCTCATATCTGGGATGCAGATAACATTGCCCTTCTAGTCTAAGTTACGGATTTTGTACTAGAGATTCTTAAAATTTCCTCTATCAATCACTTCCTCTTCAGTTCCTCCCTTCCTTCTTTGAGAACCTGCCCACAGACTCTGCAAGAGTCAGTGCCCACAGTGTCTGCTGAGTGAGCATGTCAGCCTCCTCCTTGACCTCAGACAATTAGATTACAAGTCATTATTTGAACTCAGCCAATCAACTTCTCTCTCCTGGGATAAGAATTGGGCCTTCTGAGATGCTACTAAGTGTCTGATGAGTATTTAAAGAGAAAAGTCAAGTCAGCAACGGGAACATTGTGTTTGACTCTTGTGCCAAGGATCCAGAAATGGTAGATTAGGAAATAGAGATAGAGAGAAGGAGAATACAGAATAATGACCACGCACAGAGGGAAGCAGAGATCAGAAACCAATTCATTTGAGAGAAACTGAGAGTGAAGCCTCAATTTTGCCTTCTATTGCTGTTTTCAGTGTGGTGTGGACATTCATTGCATTCTCTATCCTTTCAATCCATTATGTGTGCTGTACCTCGATAAATACAACTCTCTCTTTTTTCCTGTTTATGTGTGTATATGTATATATGTGTAATTGGAATGGAGTTTTTTCTTTTCAACCAAGGGATCTCAAGACAGATTTGCATCACCATCTCACTTGTGACAATCAGTAACATTTTCAAAATGGCAGCTTGGTTTTTAGAGTAGAGCTCATGGTCCTGCAACTAGAACCAAAAAGTAGATCGCCTATGTTCTAGTGTCTTAGCATCACACTCACTGATTTGTCTGTTGCCGATGCTTCAACATGTACATGTGCTTTTGCTCTGTTTGCATTCTTTGCATCAGGCTAAAATAGATTTTATAATTCATATCCCTCCCAGAAAGTGTGACTTTCCATCTGGGATGGATTTTCAAAAATTCTTACTGGGAGCCCATAGAGTTGGAAGGACTCCAAGATTCTTCATCATACCATTGGTCAGGCTCTCTGGTTTCCTTCTCTGAAAGGTGTGAATATGACCTTTCCATTGGCCACCAAGGTTGCCATATTCAGCTACTTGCAACTGAGACACAAAGGGCTTTGAGGGAGAACGGCCCACAGACTTCTATTTGAGGAATGCCAAATGGTTCTCTAGGGCCCAGCTGGTACTGCTATCTCTTGCACAGTGCCTGAAATGTGCACAGCTATTTTTGGTGAGTTATAATATTATTGCTCACAAGTCTAATATTAAAGCAAAATTAACAATGCCCTTAGGGAAGGCAGGAAACTCTCGAATTTGCTTAGTTGTGTGATTCACGAAAATAAAAATCTTCATGCTTCACTTTCCTCATCTATGAGATGGTAATAATAATACCTGTCTAAGAAGATGGTAATAATAATACCTATCTAAAAAGACTGTTATGGGTATTAAATGAGTTACTATTTGGAACTCCCTACAACAGTGCCTGGCACATAGCATGAGCCATGTGTTTGTAAAAAAAAAAAAAAAAAAAAAAAAAAGAAAAATAAATCTTTTCTGTCACTTAACCTGAAACAACTCAAAGCAAGAAGACTTTAAAAACTGGATACAACAAATTTTCTTTAATTCCTTTTTCTTCTTTTGTCAGGTAAGTGAGTTTGAATGTTTTTGTTAAACACATCTGCCTCCTGTTAAAACAATGAGAGGATAAGGTCTGGGGCTTTCTTTTACGTGGTCTCTGTAAGCTCTTGGATTTAGAATGTCTGAGGTTGGGAAGTAGGGAGGGCCAAGGTGTTGGGTTCTGGTGGATCTGTAAAACCACAGGATGAGGCAACACTTCACCAGAGCAAGGCTGAAGGTTTCTCTCCAGAAAGGATTTTCTTAACATAGGTTATGAGGCATATAATGTTGGGCTGGGAAGAAAATGAGAGGTCAGAGAGGGACTTGGCCAGTAATAATAATTTTACAATGAATTAAGGTCTTTTTTTTCTGATAAAAGATTTATTTCTTCCTTCAGTGAGATGTCCATATCAGTTTGTATGGGCTTCTGCTCCAAATTGGCCTCCCTTAGGACCTTGGCTGAAGGAACAGCCTCCGTGGGGCATGTTGCCAGTTATCACAGCCCAGGGAAACAGGGCAGTGAATTGAGCCCAGGCTCTCAAAGCCTCCACCTGGAAGTGGCACATTTCACTTCAGCTCAAATGTCACTGGCCAAAGGATGGACACACTCAACTGTAAGGAAGTAGAGAAGTACAGTCCTACCACACGTAGAATAGCTCCAACAGACCACATTTACATACATGTTTTGCCAGCCATAAACTCGTGGAAGGTAAGGACTGTGACTCATTTCTCTTTACCTTTCTCTTGGCAATAGCCTGCAGTAGAAGTGCAATATATGTTAGGTGAATGTCTGCCTGACTGTGGAGCTGAGCATGTGACTGGAACAAAATGGGAATCAAAGTAGAAAACTATGTCTCCTCTTTCTCCTCCCCTTTTGGCACCTCTTTGCTTCTGCCAGGATTCTGACTCTGAAATTGATTGCCTGTATGATCCTGGACCATCATTTAGCTACTCAAAGCCTCAGTTCCTGCAGTTGGAAAGCGGAGACATTATTACTCCCATGTAAAGAGAGAGTAAGATGGCATCTCTGAAAGCCAGGTTGATTAAGTCTGTGGCTCTGGCTGTTGCCCAGTGTCCCCTCTGGGGACCTTGAGTGCCCATCACCACATGCTGAGCTACTGAGGCCTGTTTTTCTTAGGCAAGTTCCTACGTGAATAACAGTCTTTGTGAGAGTCTATCTTAAAGGTTCAGGCATTGGTTCTCTCTCTCTCTCTCTCTCTCTCTCTCTCTCTCTCTCTCTCTCTCTGTGTGTGTGTGTGTGTGTGTGTGTGTGTAAGTGTAATTTAAACTCAGTAATACAAGATGTGGTCATGGGGGTCAGTGTGGGTCTCTGGGATATGACTACTTTTACATCATAATCCCAAGGAGTTGTTGGTTAAATTGTGGTCAGAGATTACAAGAATAATGGGTTTTATTTTTTTGTTAAGTCAGATTTATTTAGGTATAATTCACATGCAGTACAATTCACTCTTTTTAGTGTGCAGTTCTTTGAGTTTGACAAATGCATGCAGTCATGTAACCACCACCTCGCAATCAAAATAGAGAACATTTCCAGTCCCCTTAAAAGTCCTTGTGCCATTTTTGGACAGCCCCATTTCCCACCCATATCCCTCGCATCCATGGACCAATTTTTTTGTTTTTTGTTTTGCTTTTTATGGAATGTCAGTAAAGCTTCTCTGACCTTTGAACTCAGATCAGATGATAATCTCTTTTAGCATCCTATAGCCCTTATTTCAATTCTAATTATACTGTGTATTCAATTAATTAAAAATTGTTTAATGTCCATCTCTTTTGCTACACTTCTGCAAGCATGCCTGAAGGAAGGAATCGTCTGGCCAATGCATTACTGTATCCTCAGCAGTACCATCAGGTAGATGCTCAACAAATGTTTAGTGAATAAATGAGTGACTCCATGACTATAAGTAGAGTGCTCTAGGTCATCATTGACTCGGCAAAAGCAGTTTAATATTCAATGGTGTCAAATCTATCATATTGTAAAGGACACAGAGACCTTATTCAAACATTCCTGAAGTGTGTGGGTAAATTTTTAGAGTTACATTGGATTTGAATACCAGCAGTCAGAACCGTCCTAGGCAATTACAGATGCATGATTGATATACTCAATTATTTAAAAATAAGATGGAAACATTTTAATAACTTAACACTTTCTTTTGCCATTATTTTATACAACATATTTTAAACTGTTTATTTCATACTTTTTATACTCCATATATTTTGTAACAGATCTGACATGAGAGTGATGCTTAAGAGCAAGATCACGAAGTCTTCAAAATCTAGCTTATCTTCTGTGTGCTCATCAAGTTCAGAAAGGATGTCTCTGTATTTTGGCTTGATTTCTTGTCCCTGTGAGAATAGAGAAACAAAAATCGAATTCATTGTATAGACTTTAGGTTTGCAGATCATAAATAATAATTAGATGAGATAACACATAACTTCAAACACCTCCCATAAGGCCCTACCTCCAATACTGGAGATCAAATTTCAACATGAAGTCTGGAGGGGACAAACATCCAAATTATAGTAAATAATAAACATGTTATTAACAATAAATATATCACATTGCCACCAATCAAATACCATGTTAAGTCTTTTTATGTGTTATCTCATCTAATTATCATAGTGACTTTATTGAATATATACTACTGTTATCCTCATTCTACAGATGCAGTATCAGAGACAGGTGATAATAAAGAAACTTGCCCCAAGCTGGGAAGCTTCTGGTGTGGAGCCAGGGTTTGTAGCCTATCTACCTCTTGAAAGCTCATACTCTTAACTGCAAAGCTATCCTGCCTTTCTTTGAACAAACATATTATTTTTTAAATTTTTGAAACCTTTGTGTTAGGGAAGGTATCCACTAAGGGTTAATCATCTGAGACTTAAGATTATTCAAAAATATAGAATATAATATGCTAAAAGAAAATATGCAGTTTGGAAGATGATTTAGGATTTAGTTTAATTATAGGTAAAATTTATGTTCATAGTCTTCATAAATAGATTGAAGGAAAACATCTTAATAGCATATAAATGAAGAGACTTTTTAGTTTCAAGTCACAGCTTGTGAACTATCTTCACCAGTGACATTAACAATATTGAAGTCATTTGATTCACCATTATACTGAATCATATTTACGTTTGGTTCTACCCTAAATGCTCACCCATGTGCTAGGTGTACAAAGCCATCACAGCAATGACTAAGGCATTTTGGGAATGATGCTGCATTCCTCTTATAGACTTAGATCCATTCTAGTTTCTCAGTGCTGTTTCTCCTCAAGAGGTTACCCTATCCACAAGGGCCAAGAAGAGCTCTCTACTCTGCCCCTCCAAGAGAGCTGAATGCCATTTGGAAAGGGTCAAAATCCAAGACACAGTTAGATAAGACCACTTTACTAGCAGAATGGCACATTGTTTGCTCAGAGGTACGAAGTAGATATTGGTCTTATTTTTCTTCTGCATGTCGTAAGAGCACACCATTTTCTGAGGTCCAGTCCTCCTAGGGCATGACCTGTCATCTTTTCGTATCTTCCCAGTGGCACCTTTCAGTGCGTTGTTTTATTCTATCTGAATGGCTATAGGGTGCTAAGATCCCCAAAACCATCTTTAGCCTTATGGGAAAGGAGATATTCCCCTTAGAACTCAGGCCTTTGCCAAAAGAACCAGCTCAGTTTATCAGGGGACACCACATGGGGATTGAGGAGAAAGCCCAGTTAGGAATGAAGTTGGCTCCTTAGCTTTGCCATTAACTCACATGCATGAACCTGTCCTGGGGGGTCTCATGGAGTGGGGTGGTTGGGCCAAGGCAGCATTCTGACAGACATTGTAGAGGATGCCCTGGGATGAACTGTCCCCTCAAGTCCCTGAAATACAGCTCTGCTTTCCTCTCGAGCAAAGAGCAGGATTACACTGAGGCCTGGGTGTGCCTGCTGCTAGACAGATCCAGAAATTGACTGTACTTCCAGGGTTTAGCCTATACTGAGAGCTATGAGGCTGAAGGTGTCTTTCCTAATCATTGGTTTTTCATTCTTTTTCTCCTGGTGTTTTGAGAGGGGTGATGAGTTACATCAAGATGGTGCATCCACTAGTTCTTCATTTTCATATCTGTTAAAAGCTCGCTGAGGATTTGCCAGGCTACCAGGTAATAGGCCTCTATCTGGCATATGGGCCCTATTTCTTTTGGCCTTGGATGCAGGAAAATGGTATAGCATTTATTTACCCATCCTTTCTTTAAAGACTCCCCAAAAGTTGTTATCTCTTGGTGAATTCCACCTGATATTTCTGCCTGAGAGAGTAGCTTTTCTAAAAAAAAATTTTTCAGAAAAATACGTGTTTAATATAGAACATTTAGAAAAACTAAATTTAAAAAGAAGACTGTTACTGTAACCTTTTACCCCACTACTCAAAATAGCTAACCCTAATTAACATTTCTTTTCATTCATTTATCTGTGTATCACACTATATTCTCTCTCTTTTGAAATAATCACCCG
Source organism: Cacajao melanocephalus (assembly GCA_963573385.1). Taxonomy (NCBI): domain Eukaryota; kingdom Metazoa; phylum Chordata; class Mammalia; order Primates; family Pitheciidae; genus Cacajao; species Cacajao melanocephalus. Next base: position 50,032 of record CAUYLG010028343.1, on the reverse strand, counting down.
CTCACAGGAAGTTGTACCCTTGACCCAGCTCCCTCAGTTGTACATCTTGTGTAACTGTAGTGCACTAAAACCATTTATAGGTGTGTATGTATGTATATGTGTGCATAAATAGAGATAATACTATTTTTTCAATATTTCAGAACAGACATAGGCATTCAGAGACTACCTCTATGTGCTTTCTTGCTCTGCCTATCAATAAATATTGATAGTTTAGGCTGGTATGAGGCCCTCTTTTCCTCTTACACATTTTCTCTAGGCTGGGATTTTCCAAAGTATGAACTTCTGATAGAATATCTGATAGAATATCAAAAGTATATACTCCTCATAGAATGTAATGCCATTTTAGGTGATGTAAGAACAAATATTAAATAAGAATTGATAGTCATTGATTTTTTTCACTATTATCTTTTACTGTCACCCACTGAATTTACATTAAGAATAATGGTAAAGTGTCCTTATAAAAAATTTACTTAAGTAGAGAGACAACATGAAGGAAAAGTTCAAAGCAAATGGTAACACAGGCTATAGGCAGATATGGGGAAAATACTGAATATGGTATTCAATGACTGAAGTTTGAGGAATACACTCTTAAGTGAGTCAGGTTACTCCCTTTAGGCCAGTGACCGATTATATAGTGCTGACTACCATTTCTATATTTTGAACACAGATCTCTATTCTAACCTTTGAACTCATCTATCCTATTGTTGTCTGTTTCTCCTCTTAAATATTTCACGGACATCTTAACACTGACACGTCCTAATGGAACTCACTGTCTCCTCCCTACCCACATCCCACCTCAAATCTGCTTATTCTTTAGTCATTTTCTTCTCTAGGAATGGGAACACCACCATTCCTTTCCTAAGTCACAAACTGGGTTGTCATCATTTGCTTTTCTGTCCTTAAACGCTCAGTCAATTGTCAGATCGTGTTCATTCCACCTTCTAAACGTCTCTTCTATTTGTCTGCTTCTTTCCATCTTCACTGCCGTAGTCTAAGCCATCACTGTCTTCCTCTTGGATTACCTCCCCACAGTTAGTTATTCCCTTTTTTTCCTATTCTACCCCCAACCCCAGTCTGTTCTCTGTACTACAGCTGGTGTAATTTCTTAGACCTGGACTTAGAAACGATTCCTGGCTTGCTCTTGCCCTTGGGCTATGCTTCTATAAGATTTGGCTTCTCCTCACCTCCCCAGCCTCACCTCTAACCACTTCCCACTTACCTTTCCATCTTTTCTAACCAACTGGCCCTCCAGATCTCTCTGCTTGGAATGCCATCATTCTCACTTCCCCTTGCCTAGCTATCTCCTGCTCACTCTTCAGATCTCAGCTATACCTTGGTTTTCCAGGAGCCGGTCTTTGACTACCTACCTCAAGATAGTTCCTCATTTTACTCTCACTGAATGCTCTACTCTTTCACATCCTTTGACTATTTCTAATTACTTTTTTAGCATGTTTCTTTCCCCTGCTGGATTGCTGTCTTCTTCACTGCATTAACTCCAGTATAGCTCACTGACTGGCATAAGGTTAAGTGTTCAATAAACATTCGTTGCCTAAGATAACATAACAGGGGCCTGGAGCTGGAGTTATTCGCTAGTTGGATCAGCCATGAGGATTCCTGTTTCTTTATGGAAGTTAATTCTCTCACCTCTGTGAAATTCCTAAATTGGGTTTGCAGCAAAATTTTGGCAGTAGCTTTTTCAAGTTTACCATCAGAGTCAGAAGAGTTTCTGAAAATCAGAGCAGTGGTGGCAATGGCTTTTTCCAGTTCTGAGCACTTCCTCAGAGCTAGGAGAGAAGAAATGTGTAATAAAGTATCCTGAGTTAGAAGTAACCCTTCCCCAGACCTGCTATTGTGTCTTCCAAGGGAACTGTAGGGAACCTTCCAAATCTGGGCCCTTTGCCTCCTTTCTAGGAGCAGGATTTGGGAGTTTCTGATCCTTCATCTTTAAACAATGGAGGATGTGGGAGTTTCTGATCCTCCATCTTTAAACAGTGGAGAACAAAAGTTCCCTTAATAGCAATTAGAATTAGTAGAGTTAGAAATGAGATTTACCACCTGGTTGCCATGTGACCTTAGAAGAGTCCCTTACCTCTCTAAGCTTTGGTTTTCTGATCTGTGATTTCACCCAGTTATTCAACAAATATTGATAGATCACCTACTATGGACGAGGCTCAGACCTTGGTATTAGGGATACCTCACTGAATAAAATGAAGTTCTGCTCTTGTGGAATTTATATTCTATGTCAGACACAGCATCACTTCATGTCAGTATGATAAAGGAGAATGAATTCCAAAGCAAGCTCTTTGATGTAATGATGGATAAGGGTTCTCTTTGACTTGTGACCTAAAACAGAGTGATCTTCCAGCTGGTTTCTCTCAGGTAAGCTCCTTGACAGGACAATGCTAATTTATTTCTTTGTAGCGTGTTGCAGTGAATACAGGGAAATGTACCAGCTACCATGAAGAAAATTTGTATGCTCTGTGTCTTTTATTCACCAATACGTCTCCTAATGTAGAACTTATAATACTTTACAGATATTACATGTTTATCTGTCCTTTCCTTAACTAGAAAGTAGTCTCCATGGGCCAGGGATCAGACCCTTTTTCTTATTCCCAGTGACCAGCACAAATGTCTGCTACATTGTGGGTGCTAATAAATGCTGTTGAATGAGTGAATAAGAAGAAAATAAAAACAAAATCTCCTAGCTTTCAGCCCAGAAATTTGCAACAATTACAGGTTCAAAGAATGAGGTTCAGTCAGAATAATACGATTTTAATATTGAGCGCTTACTGCGTGCCTGGTATTTCCCTAAGGTACTCAGCACACAGAGGGGACAAAACCATATGTGGCCAGGCACAGTGTCTCATGCCTGTGATCCAGCAGTTTGGGAGGCTGAGATGGGACTATAGCTTGAGGCCAGGAGTTCGAGACCAGTGTGGTCAACATAGTAAGACAAGTCTCTGTTTTTTTTTTTTAATTAAAAAAACCCAGATATGGTCTCTGCTCTCATAGATCTTACAATCTAGTGAAGAAATCAATAATAATCAAGAGTATTGTATATGTATATACATGTACTTATTTTTTATGTTGTTTGTCCACATAGTTCTGGAGTGTAGAGCAGCATGCAACATCAACTTTGTTTACAACTTGTGATGTATGAGGCAAGGAAGGTACAGAGACAGGAAAATAATTACAGAGTAGGTCTGGAAGGAAAACTACTTAGATGGGTGGTCTGGAAGGCCTCCATAAGTAGACTAATATTTAAGCTAAGAATTATAGGATGAGGAGAGGCCAGCCATGAAAAGGGTGAGGGTCAGGATGAGATTAGGAATTTGCTGAACGTTCCAGTCTCAGGAAGCCAGATATGTGAAGGCTCAGGTCAGAAGAAAGCTGTCATATTTGGCAGATTTCTGAAGGAAGATAGCTGTGACTAGAGTCTAGGGGCTTGAAGGGTGTCTGTAGGCAAAAGCTAGATCATGCAGGACTTACAGGCCACATATAAAGGAATCAGGATTTTCTTCAAAGTGGAAAAAGAAGGCATTAAAGCATTTTAAGCATGTAATTTTTCAGTTAAAGGTGAGGAGGAGAGACAAGAGTTTAGACAAATGAGTGAAAGGAGGGAGTGTGTGGGTCTTCTCAGTTTTTATTGTATCCCTGAGCAGTGCCCAGGTTATATATTTGGTTAAATAAAGTTAACATTGCTAAGAAGTGACAATGAAAGTATTTGAAATCTTTGACTTCAAAGTCTGTAAAAAGATCAGCCACTTAGGAGTATCTTCTTGCAAGGGCACCCCCATGTTGATTGTGGAATCCAGACATTTTTCATCCTCCTGATGAAGTTCAGGTCTGACTGCACTCTGAATGGGAACTCCATCTGGTCTAGCCAACTTCCCATTCTTTTCTCCATTTCTTTTAAAAACCAGCATGCCTTTCCCCTGACTATAAAATAGCATGTGTCCATGGTAAAAACAGAGCTAGAAAATATTAAAAGTAAGAGATAACAAGGAACTCTGTTTATTCTAATAACACTGATGATATTTGGTGAGGGTTTTTAGTTTCCTGTTTTTATGGTTGGATTCTTCCCTTAATAAACCCAGCATGTTGCCACTTAATTCTTTCACTGCCCGCGTTGCAGAGTTGGGAACTGGTATGGAAAAGCATATTGTAAACGGCTAAGTGCAACTGAAAACACAAGAGACTGCTGTTTCTCTTTTGGCATCTTTTATTGGCTCTCTTGCCTCTGGAATGGGGGTTCAGGGAAGGGCATTGAGCCAGGCTGGTTTCTGCTGCCCTCTTTGTTATTCCCTAGCTCACTGTCTGTTCTTTAATAATACTGAACTGTGTGTAGTCCCTACATACTCTACCCATTGAACAAGCATTTATTGGCAAGTATTTATTACCAGGCTCTGTGATAGTTCCAGGGCGTAGAGCAGCAAGCAACGTCAAAAGAGCAAACCCTGACTTTTTGGAGCTTGTGTTCTGGTACGCAATCATACACAACTCACACTCTACGTGCCAGCCGCTCCCATGGGATGAATGCACATGATTCAACTCACTACATTCAGATGTTAGTCCGACGAGGTGGGTCTGTGTATCAACCCCACTCTATCCATGAAGAAACAGAGACACCGAGAGGCTAAGTATAACGGCTTGCTCAAGGTCACACAACTCCTCTGGTTTCACTTCAAGATGCACATTGCCTCTATGCGTTGTTTTTCTCAGGAAGCGTATTTTTCAAGACTCTTTCCCAAACCCCCAGATGGTGCTACATGTCCTTCCTTTGTGCTTCTATAATTCTTAAACATGACCTTTCATAATCTTCACACTGAAACACTCTGTCTAAAGTATCTTCTACATCAGTGCTTCCCTCCCCACCAGAAATAATTTGAGCCACAATCATAATTTTAAAATTTCTGATAAACAGCCACATTAAAGAAGTAAAAAGAAACAGGTATGGTAATAATAATTTTAATAATCTATTTGATTGAAGCCATTGTAGTAAAATATTTTCATTTCAACATGTCATCAATATAAACAAATTATTGAGATAGTTTATTTTTTTTCCCTACTAAGTCTCTTAAGTCTTACATGTCTCAATTCAAATTAACCAAATTTCGAGTGCTCAGTATCTACATGTGGCTGGTGGCTACTATACTGTACACCACGTTGGAGTTTATCTTCTTTGTGGACAGTTACTGCATCCAGTTACTGCCTCTTGTTTATCTTTGCATTCATTCCCGGGCCCTGGCGTCTTTTCGGCCTCAGTATACATATGTTAAATTGGGCCGATTTGAACTTTAGAACAATTCTCTGCCTCTTTTTCCTTACCTGCTCTGGAATGTGGAACACTAAATCTCCTAATTCCTTCACTGTCAGTTCAAATTGAATGATGTCATAGAAATACCAGTCTCAATACAGCAAGATGTAAGAATGACCTCATTTTACAACTTGTCCTAGTATCAGTTGTTTTTGTGAATGATGTGAAGACCTGCAGGAGAGGGGTTGTTTGCTCAAGCTCACATAGGTAGTATATGTCAGAACTAAAAACTAGGTCCCTGCTGTCTACACTTTAGGCCAGTAATTTTCCCAGTACTTCTCAAATTTTCCCACTGCAAAAATACCCTGGGTGTTAGAGGCAAATATGTACTCACCCTGCATTCCTAAGTCTCATGAGATCAGGGGCATAGGCCCAAGTAGCCAGAAAGAAAATGTGGGTTTGTGTTGACTTGTATGGAATGACCTATCCATGTCTGATTTCGATGAATAACATTTAGAATTACTTCCCACTAAATAAAATACATTCTGGGGAGATGAGTCATGTTTATCCTGTGATTTTTTTAAGGCATAGGAATAAATGTGGTTCAGTGGTCCGATGTAAGGTATCTGGTGCTAGGAATGGTGTGTACGTGGGCAAGGGTGGGTGTGCAGTGGGATTGACAGAGTTACAATCTCAAGCTCCCAGAAAGAGAAGTTATGTTAGATGGGACAAGTCTCAAAAGTGCCTGAAATTGTGTAAATTATTGAAACATAAATCACAGGTCTGCTTTGTTGTAATAATATAAAAATAGTTCTATAATGATGGAGATTTCGTTAAATAAAAGTACAGATTCTCTTTTGGAGAGTTTGACTAGCCGTCTAGGAGGAAAAAATCTGCAATGTAGTAATGTCCAGCTGTACTTGTTATTCTGTAAACATGTGAAGTCTTATATTTTTTAACAAAATAATGTTCCAAGTATATGAGCTTTTTTTTCTTATATTATTTCCACGGCAATGTTGTTAGTCCTAAAGTTATTTTACCTATGCAATTGAGTTCCAAGGGCAAATATTTACACTTTGAGAGGGGGCCACACTGTGTTTCCACTCAGTCAACAGAAGTAATTGGGGATTGATTGCATCCTGAATTGCACTGAACATTCATGAGTCAGATACTCATGGTCCTGCTCTAGACATTCTGAGGATGCTGCCTGTGGAGACACAACTGGATATGGTGGGAAGAACACTGAATTAGGAGTCAGGGGATCCATGGTCTCATCTCAGCTCTGTCTTTAATGAGCTGTATAAGTGTAGGCAAACTAATTCCTACTCCTGGACCTCAGTTCTCACATCTTTAAAAAGAACATCATGAATGTTTAATGATTTATTCAAAAGTTCCCTTACATCTCTGGCATTCTTTGATGTCCTATTATTTTTTTAATACTTGGTATGCCATCTTGGTAGAGGAGAAAAATGTGCGTCTCAGTCATCTGTGCCTTACCTTTTATTGAAGCCAGTTGTTTGGATATTGAAATGCTGCCAACAAAATGAAAGAAACAATGATTCTGGGAGTTCGGGTATTGATATGAGAATGTAAAGCAGAGGAATACAATGATTTAAAAATTATTTCTTTTGGTAAATATTCTCTGATCATTTTAGTGGAGCAGCCATCTGTCTTCCAAAATCTTTTCTTCTCTTACCACATAGTAAAGAAATGCCTGCACACAGCTGGCCAGCTAGCCTACATATTTCAGTCTTCCTTATAGCTATGCAGCCACATGGCTAAGTTCCTACAGATGAAAAGGAGCAGAAGAGAAGTGAACACCTTCCACGTAAGCTCCTCCATTCTCTTTCCCATTCGAGCTGACTAAGGTGGAAATTATCAGGAAGACTTTAGAAGCTACATGCTGACCAGCCTGTGTCTCACATGACTGCATGGAGTAAAACTGCCACAGACCTGGAACCCCCACTCTGGAGTGTCACATGACAAAGAAAAAAAACTTTGCGTTCTGTAAAATGCTCAGACTTTGAAATCTTTTTTATTCCAGTAACTTAGCCTTCCTAACTAAGAGCCTGGGCATTATGCTGAGGTGTGGGATGCATGAGTGATAGAAACATTCCTACCCTCTTGGGGCTTAGTCTAGAAAAGAAGACAGTTACTAGGCAGGTAACTTGATAAAAAGTGATGGCAGAATACACAGAGAGGCGAAGAGGTACTAACCTAGTCTACAGTCAGGGTAATGGCATTCTGCCTAAGCATAATGAATCAGCAGTGAAGAAGGAAGAAGAGGGTTCCATGCAGAGGGAACTTATGTGCTGAGGCCTGATGTGGCAGAAATCACAGTATGATTGAAGAACCAGAGGAGGTATAGTGGGGGGGAACCTAGAGAAAGAAGGAGTTAGTGGTCAAGGGCCAGGCAGGGCCAGGGCATGGGAGTCTTGGAGGCTTTATGAAGGACACCAGTTATTGTCCTAAGGGCAAGGGGAATCACGTGACCAGATGTGAATTTTAGGAAATTATTTCACGACTATATCAGAAGTAGATTGAAAAGGGGCCAGATTGGAGGCAGGAAGTTGTATCTTGCTCCCTTATTAACAGCAAATCAAAGTTTGCTTGATTTTTCAACCCCTAATGGCTGGAGTGTTTTTTTTTTTTTTTTTTTTTTTTTGAGAAAGCCAATAAGAATAACAGAATTTGGTAATACTTTAGATAACTCCTCAAAAGGATCTTTAGGGTTCAGGATCTGGTTTTGGCATTAACTAGTTGAGGGATTATTGTCTTTGGGAGTGCTCATTTTTTTTTCACTTGTAGCATTGCAAAGCTGGACCCTGTGTTATCTTATACCCTTCATGGTCTTGGTGAGCACCCCCTGCTCTTCTACAACCACTGAACCATTATTATTTCCTTTATAAAATAAAGGACGTTTCATTTTGCACAATGTGCACTTGTAACATGACATGTATTTCTTTCTATTGACACAATTGAGAAGCAAGAGCTATGCAGTTCATCTCCATATCTCCTTCCCCTGGCCTCACAGAGCACCTAGCACTTGCTGGGTATCCACAGAAGGTTTTTGGAACTAAAGCCAGTCTCCTAAATGAAATTATATGAGAAAGAACATTTTTCATTTATTAAACCTAACTACGCATTTGAATTATATAAAACAATTTCTCTCTGTCATGGATAATTTGAGAAAATATGCTACACAGTTAAAGTCACTACCGATTTCGATTTTCGATTTACAAATGTTTCTCAAGAGGCAATAAAAGATATTTGCGTTATTTGCACCATCTTTTCAGTTTGCAGTCAAGGCTGCAAGTTTGTTGTCTTTGTTTTTCCAAGTGAATTTAAAGCTGGATTGGGATAGGTAATAGGCACCAAACTGGCAATAACTTGGCTATAAAGCTGTTGACAGAAACTCTTTGAAACTATATCTGCAAACTTAAATGAAACTCAATAAAAGACAGCCAAGTGCCACTGACCTTTTGGGCATTTTCCTAGGTGCTAAGGTGGATGTTGGGGCTGCAGAAGGATTGGGATCCCCTTCCAAGTAGAGAGCTTTGTCCTGGGTACTGTGTAGACAGCCACTCACTGTCTGGCCCTCTGTTTTGTGTCAGTCCTTCCTAAGCAACAGTCACTTGCCCACTGTTACTATTGTCATTCACTCCATGACAACTATACAATTGCATGTCTAGAAGAACTTTTCCACAACGTCATTGTATGTAGACATCAAATCATTCAATAAATATTTTCATGCCTACTGTGAGCCAGGCACTGTACAAGGTGCTGTGGAAACAACAGTGAGCAAAATCAGACATAGAGCCTGCTCTCAAGAAGTTTAATGGGAATGGTGGATATTAATCAAGTAATTGCATAAAAAGTCATACCTGTGAACAATACTATTCAAGGCAGATGCCATGAGATTGACATCTGTCAGGCATCTCTGGGGAAGTGATGCTTGATGATGAGTAGGCATTAACTAGGCGCAGGGATGAATATTGTAGGCAGACGGAATGAGTGGGAGGGAATGCGGTGATCAGAAGGGACTGAAAGAAGGCCAGTGTGAAGGAACCAAAGATATCGAGGGGGTGTGTGTCTCAAGCTGAGGCTGAAGAGCAGGCTCTGGTGGCCAGGCCATGCAGGAACTTGTAGGTCACTGTAGGGGTTCTTTTCTGTATGTCGAAAGAATAGGAAACCATTTGTGTATTTTAAGCAAGGAGGTTAATGAAGTTAAATTTACGTTTTTGAGAGATGACCCCAGCTTCAATGTGAATAATGGTTTAGAGAGGTGGACAGAGTAAATGCATGAAGGCCAATAGGAAGCCTATTTCACTTGTGGTAGCTTAGAGCGCTTTCTGTGAAAATGAGAGGATGTATCAGCTCAGGCGAATGAGTCTGGTTCAGGGAAGACATGTCAAACAATTGCATCAGTCACTGGTGAGCTGATGGGTGAGAGGAGCTAGAATTCTCAAGAGAAGCTAAGAATAATCACTATTCAGGCTACAATAGGCTCTAAGGGCTCTGCTACCTTATTGCTGCTTCACTGGTCATTGCTCCACCATCAAATGACCATGTGTGTCACTCTCACTGCCTGCTTCTCTTTATGGGTTTTCTTTTTTTCTCTTCCCTCTACCTCTTCACAAATTTCCTCAGCATTTTTAATTCAAATTTGGGGTGCAGGAGAGAGTTTGATTGGCCTTACTAATTGCTGTTGCCCATACTGGTCAGAGTTTTAGTGCCAGTTCACCCTGTAGGTTGTGAGTTACCCCATGCAATTATCTCCTGTGGGTGACATGATGATCCTGAGCCAATGTCACTGCTCAAGTTAAACCCTTAGAGATGGCTTCCTCAGAAGGGAGGTCTGGGTAGGTTTCCCAAAATCTGGATTTTCAACAAACACTTCAAGTGATACTTATATTGACTGCATTGCAGAGTTGTTGGCAGTGGTTAAAAACAGACTTTGGAGTGGAAAGTGCTTGGTTTTAATTTCGACTCTGACACTCCCTAGTTACGTTACTTGGAATAAGATCCTTAAAACTGCTACATTGGCTTTCTCATCTGTGAAATACTTTCCTCATGGAATTTTTGTCAAGGCTGGATGAGTCTGTGTTTTGGGGTGCTAAGGACAGTGAGGAGAAATCAATAACAGTCATAGAGAAAATTATGTTCAATATTATGGTATCAGAGACATTCACAGAAGGATGTGCAGTGAGCGAGGTCAGGAAACTATGCAGAGGTGCTGCAGCATCCAGAGATTAGCAACAGTGGGAAGCTGTTACCACCCTTAGTTCTAAGGGGCAAGGAGAGCAAATATTATAGAGTTGAGTGAGAGCTGAATTCTTGGAGCAGATCCACTTGACAGCAGCTGTGATTGATGGGAGGCAGCTACTCTTAGAAATGCAAGCAAAACAAGGAGGAAGGGCAAAGAAATACCCTATGCTTTGGTCTCCAGCCTATGCCTCCAGTTGACTAAGCCAATCAGGAAAATGGCAGTAAGGGAGCCTGGGTGGTGGAGTCTTTAGGAATCACCCTCTGGGGACATAGACAAGGGCAGAGAATGGAATGGGAGGAAGGGTTCAACAAATGGGCAAGAAATAGCATGATGATGATAATGATGATGATAATCATGACAGAAGCAAAATACTGGGAATCTGAGATTTCTTCCTCCTGTCAGTATTAAATTAAATGTTGCATTCTCAGAAAGATACAGCGGTTTTTGCAGACATTTCAAGTGAAAATGCACCTTTTTTTTCTTACATCAAAATCTCATCTCATGAAACATTCAGGCTGTTTACACACAGTATCAAACTATCTGGGCAAAACATTATTCTAAAAATCCCTCAGTCAACCTGGCCCTTTGGCAATGTGAGAGCAGGGCTTGAGTGTACTGAGTAAGTATCCATTTGGGAAAGGAAATGTGCTGATGGCAGCAGGGGTTTGACAAACAACTCCATGTGTGGATTTATTGACAAGCACACAAGACCACCGACCTGAAGATTGCAACAGTGGGGCTCTTTTCTGTGGGCTCTGCAGACAGCAGAAGATTAGCACAGTATTGATGGTGCTTGAAATTTGGTAAACTATTGGAGTGAGAAAAAAAGTGCTATCACAGAGAGAATTGTTTTTTACCAGGTTTGCTGTTTACACTTGAGTCCGCCAACTTGCTTCCTATTCAGTAAAAATTAAATAGTAGGTAATAGGAGTGAGAGTCTAAAAGACTTGCCTTTGATGATTTGGCTTATGCTTTTTTTTTTTTCTCCTGGTGCTAAGTTCTTTATTGAGGGTTCTGGAAACAGTAATTTCATGAATTGTGTTTCTGGGAGTGTCAGAACCACTGGAATGAATGCAAAAATTTTCATGTGTATGGGCATTTTCCTGGCTGAAAGGACTGCTATGTTATCCAAGTGGCTATAACATTTGAAGAGTCATTGCTGGAGGCAAGTGCCACCAGGTTGGTCATGATGTTACCTTTTTGGAAAGAACTGTCCCCCTGCCCAAACCTCACTCTAAGAGAAATAGTGTATGGACCCTTAGTTTCATAGTCAGTTAATATGTTTAAATATATTATTGTTATATTTATAGAATATTGTTTAACAATGTATAATTTTTAAAATTTATGCATTGAGTAACTGGTATTATGTGAGATGTTTGATAAATATTTCTTTTTATTCTCAATAACCATTAGAAATAAGAATTGTCATCATTTGCAAATGATGAAAATGAAGTGTAGAGGAGTTAAATTCCTTGTCCAAAATCCTCTGGCTAATTAAAGAATAAGCCTCAATTCAAACCTAAGGCTGTGGGGTTTCAAACCTGATGCTATTTATTTTACATCATTTTACTTCTTACTGCACTCTTTGATCATAAAATTAAAGCCACAGCTCTTGTTTCCTAAGCTGACAAATCATAACTCGCTATTGGTCTCATGAGAACTCATCAGAATTTTTCTAGCTCAAATTAGCCTCTTCTCCCCTAAATATCCTTGAAACATGTTTTACATTTATTTGACATCTCTTCTCATTGCTTTATGTTTATAATTATTATTTACCTTCTCTCCTCACTAGATTGAGAACATTAATAATAGTAACAATAATAGTAATAAACAGCATTGATTTAAAACCTCCTATACACTGGACATGGTTCACATGTATCCTCTCATTAAATTCTTAGGATGCTTTTTTGGTGGGCACTATTGTGATTATTTGCATTGTGTAGATGCCTTACACAGATTAGGAGACCTGGGCTTGCCCAAGAACACATAGCTAGTAACACTTGGAATTCAAGCACAGGTCTTTCTGAGTCCAAGAATCAACCTGTTAATCACTATCTTCTCATCAAGGATCATGGCTTAATCATTTTTGTATCTTCTGCTCAGAGTCTAGCATCATGAACTGTTTAAGTAATTGGACATTTGTTGAATACAGTGTGACCTAGAACCTAGAGTATGATAGCCACTGGGGAAGTTGGGCTTGTGTCTGATGCCGGGACATATTAATGTCTAGTGTCCCTGTTCTCTCCTTGCTTTCAGAGGAATCTGACAATGAAATGGAATCCCCAAGGAGAGGGTGTCATGCCCACTAAAGGAAGAGATGCCAAGGGTGAGGGGTGTGTTTTGCACATAGTAGACCTTCAAAAAATATTCATTTGAGTATATCATAGTTTATGTATCCATTCTTCTGATGATTTATATTGGGTTTATTTTCAGTTTTGAATCATTATGAATAAAGGTTCTATGGACATCTTTCTACATGTGTTTTTGTGTACCTAATCACTCATTTCTTTTGCATATATATCTAGAAATGGAAGTGTTGGATTCTGTTTAATTTTCTCAGAAACTAACAAAGTTTTCCAAAGGAGTGTTCCATTTACACTTCTACCAGTAATGTATAAGAGCGCCAGTTATTCGCATCTTCACCAACATTTGGCATTGCTAGCCCTTTTAAACTCTATTCATTCTGGCATTACAGTGTGGTTTTAGTTTGCATTTCCTTAATAACAAATGAGTACCTTGTCATATGCTTACTGGCTGTGTGGTTGTCTTTATTTTGGAACACTACTCAGCAATAAAAAAGAACAAACTACAAGTACATACAACAACATTAATAAACTGTGAAACCATTATCCTGAGTAAAGAAGCTAGGCACAAAAAAGAATATTTATATTGTATGATCCTATTTTAAATAAAGTTTAAGAAAAATAAAACCTAATTTATAATGGTAAAAGTTAAAATACTGGTTACCTCTGGAAGGAACATCAGTTGTGAAGTAGCACAGGAGGAATTTCTGGGATAACAAAAATGTTTTATATTTTGATCTGGGAGGTGGTCACATGGATGTATCCATACGTAAACACAATTTACTTCAGTAAAGTTTATTAAAACTTTCCCATGTGAATTCATTTAAGAACGAAATTAAGAAAACTGGAATCACCCCAGATTGAGGTCACTACCAAATGCCACTGTGGTTCCCCAGCTAAGGGGAAAGTACATCTCTGCTCACTGCCCACTAGTGATTTGATCTTGTCTTTGAATCCCACCCTTTTTTCCACAAGGCAAAAGTTAGTCACAGGAACTTGCATTCCCAACTAAATATGTCCTCAATTCTATTAGTAAATGTACTCCTTTCCTTTCCAGTGGAATCTTGGTAGGAATAACTTTGTCGAGCTCTTTAATTTTGTTGCCATAAACTCAATTGAGTAAACTACAAAGTTGGACTCAGGGCATTTGGGTGATTTGTATTGATGTTTTTAAAGGTCTAATTTAATTCTGTTCTATAGCCACTTCTTTGATTTTTCTGCAGTAGAAGAAGACCAGAAACTGACTTTCATATCTGCTGAGACAGTATCTTATGTAGCCAAGCAATGGCAGTCTCACATTTAGATTGAAGCAATAGTGCAGCAACTGGAACCACACTTTGCTGCCACTCCCTTCTCACTTGATTGCCCTTGCCAAGGTTGGAAGCTGGTGCAAAAGGACAATGAGAGCTACCTATACAACTAAATCTTGTTCATTTAGCCACAACGATGTGCAAGAAACACAAGGTCATTCTGATATAAATTTTATATTCTCTTCCCATAATTGACCATTTGTTGGGTCTCTATTGTGTTATTGATGTGGTGCAAGTTTTTTATTTTTTTTTTAATTTTTGAAAAGTGGTATAATATGCAAAACGTAAAATTTATTAGCATTAACATTTTTCACGTGTACAGCTCAGTAGCATTGAGTATGTTAACACTATTGTGCAACCATTACTGCCATTCATCTTTAGAACTCTTTTCATCTTGCAAACTAAAATTTTGTGTTTCTTTAACACTGACTCCATTCTCCCTCCTTCTAGCCCCTGGCAACCAACATTCTACTTTCTGTCTCTGTGAATTTGAGTACTTTAGGACCTACTATAAGTGAAAACATACAGTAATGCCCTTTTGGTAACTGGATTTATCCTCAAGGTTTATCTGTGTTGTAGCATGCGTCAGAATTGTCTTTCTTTTCAAGGCCCAGTGCATGTATAAATGTATATGTCACATTTTGTTTATCCATTCATCTGTCAATGGACACGTGGGTTGCCCCCACCTTTTGCCTATATGAATAATACTTCTATGAACACATGTGTACCAATACCTATGTGAGTTCCTGCTTTCAATTCCTTTGGGTATATACTTAGAAGTGAAATTGCTGAATGACATGGCAATGGTACTTTTAATTTTTGAAGGAACCATCATACTGTTTCCACAGTTGAAACATTCCCACCAGCAGGACACAAGGGTTCTGATTTCTCCACATTCGTGACAATAGTTCTTTTAGGTTTTACTTTGTTTTGATTATAGCCATCCTAATGAGATGGTATCTCATTGTGGTGCTTTTTTTTTTTCTTTTCGTTTTCCTAATGATTAGTGATGTAGAGCATCTTTTCAAGTACTGTTTGGCTATTTGTATACCTTCTTTGGAGAAATGTCTATTCAAGTCCTTTACCCATTTAGAAAAAATCAGGTTGTTTATTTTTTTGTTTTTGAGTTGTAGAAATTCTTCATATATTCTGAGAAAGTTATGTTTTTGAACATCTCATTTAGTTCTCATAATAACATGAAAAGGAAGTATCATTTACTCAACTACATATGAGGACCCTGTGACAATATACAGAAATTAATTTTAGCAATTCATTCACTAAATACATATTTATTGAGTGCTTACTATGGGTCCAACACTATTAATAGCAATGAGAAATGCAATGCTGAGACAACACTGACCAGAATCCCTGTCCTTTTACAGCATACATTCTGGTAGGAAGACACAGAAGCAAGATTAATAAACAAAATATAGAATATATTAGAGGTGATGAATACTAAAGAGAAAACAAAAGTGAGTAGGGACGGGGAATATACAATCTTGGTGGGGGATGGGGAAGCCTGCAATTTTAAACAGGTTGGGCAAGGAAGGGCTCCTCATATGATTTTTGACTGAAGACCTAAAGGAAGAGATGGAGGGAAGCATGAGAGTATCTGGGGGACTAACTCTGTAGGCAGTAAAGATGTAGAGAAAGGCAAAAATGTATCTCTCTCTGGCTCCAAATAATAGTCATACGCTAATAATCACTCTTCTAACCACTGTTGTCACTAGTATTTTTCAGCAAATGTGCTATATAATTTAAATTTTTTAAAAATTTTGAGATAATTATAGATTCACTTGCAGTTGCAAAAATTAATGCAGATATCCCACATACCCTTTACTCAGTTTCCCCAATGATAAAATCTTCGTAAATATTATGACCAAGACATTGACATTGATATAGTCAAGAGGGAGTATGCCAGGGCTGGGCATGGTGGCTCACGCCTATAATCCTAGTACTTTGGGAGGCCGAGGCGGGTGGATCAACTGAGGTCAGGAGTTCAAGACCAGCCTGGCCAATATGGTGAAACCTCATCTCTACAAAAAAAAAAAAAAAAAAAAAAAAAGTACCTGGGCGTGGTGGCAAGTGCCTGTAATCCCAGCTACTTCAGGAGGATCGCTTGAACCCAGGAGTTGGAGGTTGTGATGAGCTGAGATCGCGCCATTGCACTCCAGCCTGGGTGACAAGAGCGAAACTCAGTCTAAAAAAAAAAAAAAAAAAATAGCAGTATGCCTCATGTTGACCCTTCTTTCCCACCCCTACTTTTCCTTAAACTCTAGCAACCACTAATTTATTCTCCATTTCTATGACTGTGTTATTTCAAAAATGTTATATAGATGGAATCATGCAATACATAACTTTCGGGGTTGGATTTTTTTTTTATTCACAGAATTCTCTGGAGATTCACCTAGGTTGTTGCACATTTGTTATTTGTTGTTGCTGGGTAGAGTTTCATAGCACGTATGCACCACTATTTGACTAACCCATTGAAGAACCTCTGAAGTTGTTACCAATTTTAAGTTATGAATAAAGTGCTACAAATATTAATATAAGGCTTTTGTGTGAACTTTGGTTTTCATTTCTCTGAGACACAGGCTCAGAAGTGCAATTATTGGGCTGTATGGTAGTCATACATGTAGTTTTGTAAGAAACTACCATCAACTTTTCCAGATTGGTTGTGCCACTTTCCATCACCACTAGCAATATATAAATGATTCAATTTCCTGGAATCTTTGCCAACATTTGGTGTTATTATTATTTTCTATTTTAATTATTCTCATAGCTATGCAGTGATATTTCACTTTGGTTTTAATATGCATTTCTCTAATAACTAAAAATATTGAACACCTTTTGTGTGTTTATTTGCCATTTGTAGATTTTTTTCAGTGATATTATTATTTCACGTTTTGCTCATTTTCTAATAGAATTTTTAAAAATTTTTACTGTTGAGTTTTCAAAGTTCTTTTTATATTCTAGTTCCTTTTTTGCTAGATATGAGGTTTGTAATTATTTCACTGTATAGCCTGTCTTTGCATCCTCATGTGGGACTCTTTCACAAAGCAAAAATTTTAAATTTTGTTGAGATCTAATTTTCCTTTTATGGACCATCCTCTGGTGTCAAGTCTAAGAATTCTTTGTGTAGCTCTAAATTTTGAAGATTTCTCCAATCTGTGTTTTAGAAGTTTTATAGTTTTTACATTTTACATTTACACCTGTTATTCATTTTGATTTTTGTTAAAAGATGTGAGACTTAGTTAGAACATTTTTTTTATGCATGTCCAATAGCTCTAGGACTATTTGTTGTAAAGGCTACCTTTTCTCCATTCAATTATTTTTGGATATTTGTAAAAAATTAGTTTAACCTTTTTGTGTGGGTCTATTTTGAGTTTCCTAATTCTACTCTGTTGATCTTCATGTCTGTCCCTCCAATTTACTGCATAGTTTTTATAACTGTGTTGTGTAAGTTTTGTAATTGGACAGACCAATTCCTCCCACTTCATTTCTTTTTTTTCAAAGCTGTTTTAGCTATGCCAATTCTTTTGTCTTTCCATATACATTTTAGAATAATCTTGTCTATATCTATTTAAAAAAAAAACCCTTCATCATGAAATCTTTGCCCATAACTATGTCTTGAATGACATTGCTTAGATTGTCTTTCAGGATTTTTATAGTTTTGAATTTTTCATTTATGTCTTTAATCCATCTGGAGTTACTTTTTGTATATTGTGTAAGAATGGGGTTCAGTTTCAATCTTCTGCATATGGTTAGCCAGTTATCCCAGCACCATTTATTGAGTGGGGGTTCTTTTCTCCATTGATTGCTTTTGTCAGATTTGTCAAAGATACTAGATAAAGAAAATGTAATACATATACACCATGGAATACTATGCCGCCATAAAAATGAATGAGATTATGTGCTTTGTAGGAACATAAATGGAGCTGGTAGCCATTACCCTTAGCAAACCAACTCAGGAACAGAAAACCAAATACTGCTTGTTCTCATTTATAAGTGGGAGTTAAATGATGAGCTAAATGATGAGAATACCTAGTATTAAGCCTAGTACCCATTACCTATTTAATCACCTAGGATGATTAAATAATCTGTACAACAAACCCCCATGACACAAGTTTACCTATGTAACAAACCTGCACTTGTACCCCTGAACTTAAAATAAAAGTTAAAAAAAAAAAACCTTAGGGGGAGTTCCATAGGAATTGAATTAAAATTTTATAGGAAGGGAAGTCTATTGTAATTAGCCATAGTTTTCCTTATTGTGTTCTTTTTTTATCCTGATGTTCACAATTCCTTCTTTCATAGTTTAGATAGTGTCCTTTAATAATTCTGTTAGGGTGGGTCTGTGTATTAGTCTGTTTTCACACTATTATAAAGGTACTACATGAGACTGGGTAGTTTATAAACAAAGGAGGTTTAATTGACTCAGAGCTGCTTGGGTGGGGAGGCCTTAGAAAACTAACACAATCGTGGCAGAAATGGAAGCAGGCACGTTCTTCACAAGGCTGCAGGGGAGAGAGAAAGCAGGTAAAAAAACTACCACTTACAAAACCGTTAAAGAGAAGAAAGCAGGTAAAACTGCCATTATAAAACCATTTCATGACAGTGAGTCACTGTCATGAAAACAGCATAGGGTAACTCTCCCCAGGATCCAGTCATTTCCCACCAGGCCTCTCCCTTGACACGTGGGGATTACAATTTGAGATGAGATTTGGAGGGGGACACAGAGCCAAACCATGTCAGCTGGTAACAAATTCTTTTAGTTTTGCTTTCTTCAGGAATGTCTTCATTTCCACTTCATTCTTGAAGGTTATTATCACTGGATATAAGATTTGGGGATAATAATTGCTTTCTTTCAGTACTTGAAAAAGGTGCCATTTCCTCCTGGCCTCTGTGGTTTCTGATGAGAAATCCAGTGACATTCTCTTTTTGTCCTATGGGTAATATGCTGTTTCCCTCACACTGCTTCCACTTTTTAAAAATTGTCTTTAGTTTTTAACATTTGAGTATAATATGTCTCGGTGTGGATGTCTCCCCCAGTTTGGAGTTCACTCAGCTTCTTGAATCTATAGATTTATATCATTTTCCAAATATAGGAAGTCTTCAGTCATTATTTCTTCTTGTACTTCTCAGTCCTTCACCTTCTTTTCCCCTCTCCTTCCAGAGCTTTGATAACATAAATGTTCGATCTTTTGGTATAGTCTCATAGGAACCTAAGGCTCTGTTAATTTCTTAAAGTTTATTTTCTCCCTGTTGCTTCGATTGCATCATTTATGTTGTTTTATCTTAAAGTTTACTGATTCTTTCCTCGCTCTCTTAATTCTGCTGTTGAGGAAAATTTTCAGTTTTTGTATTTTTCAGTTCTAAGGTTTCCATTTGCTTCTTCTTTATAGCTTTTGGTTCTTTACTGAGATTCTCTATTTTTAAAAGTTATTTTAAGTATGCAAGCGTTTTTTTTTTTTTTTTCCTATGGATTCTCTAAAATCTGTGTCAGATAATTCTCACATCTTTGTCATCTTGGTGTTGGTATCTCTTGATGTCTTTTCATTCAGTTTGAAATCTTTCTGGTTCTTGATATGATGGATGATTTTTAAAAATTGAAGCCTGGATATTTTGGTTATTATGAGACTTCTAATCTCATTTAAACCTTCTAGTTTAACAAGCCTCCTCTGTACTTTCTGAGCAAGGAAATGGAGAGGGTGCTACTTCTTTATTGCCAGGTACAAGTAGATGTCTTAGTGGGGGCTTCTTGTTACTTCTGCTTCGGAGTGAGAGTCTTGGCTTCCTCCTATTCCTCCACTGATGTTTTCCTGGCTGAGAGGCATAGGAGTGCCTTGTTACTGCTCCCCAAGAGGCCCCCATTGCTATCACTGGTGGGGTTGCTTCATTACTGCTAGGTGGGGGCGAAAGTTCCGTCTCTCCACTAGGCCTCCTCTCGTGTCGTGGTATCATCAGACACCATGGTGAGTGGGAAGACTTGGGGCTATGGTTGGAGGATAAAAGTCCTGGTCTCCTTCTTAGCTTTCTTTGGCAGCACTCTGATGTGATGGTTGGGGGCTTTCTTCACAGCTTGTAGAGGGTGAAAGTCTAGGCTCATCAGTTGATCTTTGCTGGTGTGGTGGGGGTAAAGCACAGCTGTTTGTAAAGGTGTTTAGCTGCAGTAGAGTACTTACCTTCTAAAAGTTTTCTATCTTGTAGACTGCCCACCTCCTGTTCCTTTGATTAGAGAGAACAGACTTTTGTTAAGCCTCTTTTTGTCTGTGCCCATTGGTGTTTCTGGTGGCTGGCTTCCCTAGCACCCACACTGGGGTTATATGAGGAAAAAAGAAACCCCAGGGAACTCACTGCTGTGAACTTATTTGCGTCCTGAGGTCCCTAGCAGTCTGTCTCCTTTTCTCCACCTTGTAGACTTAGGTTTGTTTTATATATAATATCCAGGAGCTTTTGATGTACTTTGTAGGAGGAATAGAGAAAACATGTTTACTCTATCTTCCTGGAAAAAAAGAGTCCCTGTATAATTTTTATAAATATTTGCTTATTTCAATACTTGCCATATGTTCATGAACAGGCTCAGAGAGGTTAAGTAACTTGCTCAAGAGCATGTTTTCTGACCTGATCACGTAACTTATGCAAACCTACCCTGCTTCTTTGCCAATAACAGTACCCACATTTATGGAACGCCTTTGCATTTATTTCACTGTCCCAGCTGTCTTCACATACTCTGTAGTCAGGTCCTTACATCCATCTATCTATCTATCTATCTATCTATCTATCTATCTATCTATCTATCCTCTCTCACTGTAGTACGTTTCATATCCACATTCTGCCGACCCCTTTCTGCATATCCAATGCTATTGCTGTCTCATAATTATCTGACTGGATGGTCTTGTCTTTATAATGGGGCCTTGCTATTAAAATCCTATGCTGTGTTCTCTTTTATAAGTGGGAGCTAGGCATTGGGTACTCATGGACATAAAGATGGGAACAACATATACTAGGGACTACTCGAGGCCGGGGAAGAAGAAGGAGGGCATGGGTTGAAAAACTACCTATTGGGTACTATGCTTGCTGCCTGGGTGATGGGATCACAGCATCAGGCAATATACTCATGTAATGAACCTGTGCATGCACCCCCTGAATCTAAAATAAAGATTGAAATAAAAAGAAAGAACTTCTATGTTGACAGCCAGCCTACCCATAAGGATGAGGAGAGTCAGGCTTTATGGAAATAGTGCATATCAGAAGTAGATCCCTCATGTTACATATTTTATATAACATTGTTTTTTATTGGTTTGTCTCTTTTCAATAAAACAGCTCTTTTGGGTGTGCTACCCAGAGCCAGCAGGCACAAAGCAGAGGGTCCACGTGCCAGGCCCATTCCTTGTCTTTGGTTGGGCATTGGCAAAACAACTTGGAAAGACTATGTCTTTATCATTGGCCCACCCAGTAAAGTTGCCAGGAGCTGGCCCAAAGCATTTAAATTCCCATCTGATGTAGTGGAAATCAAATTTCCAAATAAAGATGTTCAACATTTTATTGGTCTGAGCTTTAATTATCTCGGAACATAATCGGAGAAAAAGCAAGAACCTTTAATTTTCTGTTGGTGACTGTCATTATGCAGACCTTTCTGATGCTCATTTGAGAGGGATAAACTGGTTCTGATGATAACCAAAGCAGTCTGGGGCCTCTCTCATGAATAAAACATGCCATGTAATTGCGGTGACACAGCCAGCACACCTATATTTGTAGAATCAATGCTTATTATGCTGTCAATTAAGACAGACAATTAAACAAGATTTTAGGCTTTGCTCCTGTTGGTAATCCACCACTCACTAACAGGGTCTGGAATCTCTTTGGAAAAACATGGGTTCTTAATTTAGGATTTTAATGCCCACAGAGTGTGGAATTTAAGCAAAAATGCTCAGCTCAGATTAAAGAGGTTTGACTGAAAAACAGAAGGAATTGTTCACCCCGACAAGGAAATGCTCACTTGCATTTTCCTGAAATGGTAGCTCATGTAAGGAGTCATCTGAAAGGTTTAACTGTATACACTCAAACTTATAATTTTTGAAAAATAGAAAACACATTTACATGCTTTATCTACATGAAGAGGTAGATAGTGAAACATTTCCATCCTATTCCTGTACCCCATCTGCCCTGCTCTGTTCTTCCAGTTATAATCATAATAGCCTAAATTAGTTATAAAGTCTGAATTTCCCTTTTTTTTTTGGCAAGAAAATTCCATATGCAGTTTTCATACAGAATCAAGATTGTTTTAATTTCTTCAGCACAGAATAAGTGAAGTCATGCATTTATAACTCTAAAACCAGGTATCCAATGGAGGCATGATGGAGTGATGGTTTCCCTTCCTCTCTCTACTGAGCATCTTCCAGAGGTTATGGCCCCACTGCCCAATTTCTAATGAGCGATTTTCTGTGCCTCTGAGAGTGGAAGAAGTTGCAGCACTGCTTAGCTGCATATCTGGAGGTGTTTTGAGCTCTCACTATTGTCCTGGTGGAGGTGCTGGCTGCCCTCTCTTCTGATGCAACAGTTAGTCCTTTCCTCGCTGCTCTGTTGCACGTCTGTTTGTATCTACTCCTGCCTTCCCCCAGCGAACTGGAGTGCCCTGCCTTCACTCAGACCTTTATTTTTCTCAGTTTGTGTCTCTAGCTCATGACTTTTTAAACCCAGGAGAAGCTTTTTCTATGCAGGTGTCAGAGTTTGACACTAATCCGTACTGAAAAAGTAAAATACAATATAGAAATTTTTATTGGTGCTACTGTGTTGAAGAGAATGTGATTTAACCTGGAAAGATACCGATTCCCAGAATACCAGCAAGATTTATTTTTTTAGAGCTTTTGTTTTGTTCTATTTTGGAACTCATTTCTGCCATAATGTTCATATGGGGTTTAAAAAATAGATATTGTGTTGATGAAATTGTCCTTTTTAAACTCAAAACAGCTGGCAATATGTCTTCCTTGTGGCATGTTTGAAATTGGACAGATACAAGTAGAGATAAACTAATTGAAAACAAAAATAGCCTATCTTGAGCCCAACAGAGATATTAATACACTCAAGAATCTATTTGGGGAATTCTAATTTCCTTAACAAAAATATGTTATCCTGAGATCTGACATAGGAAAGCAGGCATCAGCAAGTTTCCTTGAACTCCTCAGCAAGTGTCATGATAATAAATTGTTACATGATGCATCGACCCATTCAAATTCCACTACCAATTTTAAGTTTCTAAGCCCTTCATAGGTTTCTGGGAGCACAGGGTACCTAAAAATAACACCCAAGTAAGGATTAATTGATACCTCAGATACCACCACCTGACTATCATTTACACTGTTGATCAGCAGGAACTCTCATCTCTTTATATACACTGTGATTTCTTTTCAAATGCCTAATTTAGAACAAATGTTACTTTTGGGAGGAATGCACTGGAACACATTTTGGAACCATTTCTTCATAGGTGCATAAGTTAGAATAAGTCTTTGCTTTTTATCTCCTTCCCTCCCTTCCTCCCTCCCCTTCCACTCTCCCCTCCCCTCCTCCCTTCCCTTCCCCTCCCCCTCCTCCCTCCCCTCCCCTCTCCTCCCCTCCCTTTCCCTTCCCTTCTTCCTGAGTCAGTCGTCATTTGGCATTGAAACCAACACAGGTTAAGTGCCAATTGTGTGCCAGGCACTGTGCCAAGGCCTTGGGGCTATAAATAGGTCCCCACCTTCTTGATGTTTCCATTTTAGTGAGGAGACGGACATAAACAAACGTGAACATTACTGACTTTGATGATGGAATCTGACACATGGTGGATGAAGTAGCATGAGTTGACATGTTTAGATGGGGAGCCACTTTAGGTTGAGGAATCAGGGAAAGCCCTTCTGATGACATTTGAGCTGAGTCCTGAACCATGGAAGAGTCAGTCATGTGAAGTGCTGGGAGAAGAGCATTCTACGTAGAGGGAATGGCATGTGCAAAGTTTTTAGGCATGGAAATGAGGCCACTGGGGCTATAGCAGAGTAACTGAGAAACTGAGGGGTGACTTTCTTTGTCATGCTTGGAAGACTTGCATTTATCCTCAGGACAATGGAGAATTGTAGAAGCATTGTAGTTGTGTTTAGAAAGCGGAGAATGGATTACCGTGAAGGATAGATCAGGGTGGTCAGAGAACAGGTGGGGACTTAGGTTGCAGACTGCTAAAATAGATCACCTCTGATGAGCATCAGAAATAAAGCATTTGTACCAGAGATGGCAGAAGATTAAGGTAGAATAAGGGGACAGGTAGGGTATGGGAGAAGAAGAAATTAAAATGACCTCTAAGTTGTTGGCTTAGGTAACTAGCTATGGAACTGTTGCTGTCTATGACCTCTATAAGTTGAGGAAACAGAAGGGGTAACAGGCTTGCTGAGAGATGAAAAGGCGAAGAGGAGGAAGACAGTAGGAAAGTACAGACAGAAAGGCTGCAGGGACTTTCGTGGAAACACACAGGAGGCAGCCGGATAAAACCTCGCAATGGTTTCTCCCAAACCATATATATAGAAGGCCTGGGCTGGAGACAGAGATGTCAGAATTCATTCATTCATTCAGAATTCATTCACCAGACCCTGTGCTAGGATTCAGGGATGCTAAGGTGAATAAAACACTTCTTCTAAATGAAAACTTGTCTGGAGAAAAAGAATTGATGACAGAAGAGTTGGTAATGTTCTAAGTACATACACAAGGACAAGCAGTTTGCTCTGCCTGGGGAAGTCCAGGTGGCTTTGTGGAGGAGAGCCCTTTAACCAGGCAGAAACAGGTATTCAAGGTAAGAGGAACAGCATTTGCAAAGGGACAGAGGTGCAAAAGTGCAAAGTGTGATTGGCGCGCATGTGTATGCACATGCACATGCATCTGGGAACGTCCAGGGAAGCGGCTGGAGATGCACCAAAGCCTTACAGCAGCGACAACAAGCTCACATCGCTTCTGGGGCCAAGCATGCATGGGGCAAATGAATGAAGGTGCCTGGAGGGAAGACTATAGGGAATGGTGGCACCTTCATCAGCCTGGAGAGTATAGGCTCCCTCCGACAAGACCAGAAGCCCAACTTCAGTCAACTACTGCCAGGGAGAAATATGTTGGGACTTTTGAGTCTTCTAAGAAAGTCAGAAATGTAAAATCACTTGAATTTTGAATGTTGACCCTTGATTCAAAATAATTTTAAAACACTGGGCCAGATGAAACATGTCTGTGAGCTGGGTGAGACTCATGATGGGCAACATCAGCACTATCAATAAAGGGGTGGCTTTGATTACCATTCTGTGCTTTCTCAGCTGGGCAGTATAGAGCTAGTTATAGCCTTGCTGAAGTCAGTAAACCAGGACACTGGGGTACCAGGTAACACTTTTAGGGACACTAGTGCGCTGCAATTTACTTCCCATAGTGTTAAGTGAATACCTACTATGTACTCAGTGACATTCTTTCTCAACTCTTGAAAATCTGCCCACAATTTAGGTTCACCCATTAGAGCTTCGCTGCTCAATATGGTAGCCACTAGCTGTATGTGGCAATTAAATTTCAACTTAAATTAACTAAAATAAAAAATCCACCTCCTTAGTCATACTGACCACTTTTCAAGTACTTAATGGCCACTTGTGGCTAGTTGCTCCCATACTGGACGGTGGAAGTATTGAACATTTTTATCATTGTATAGATTTCTGTTGAACAGCACTGCATTAGATTTAAAATTCTATATGGATGTAGAATATGTCCACTTTATCCACTGCTATATTTGGGGTAATAGGTTTGTAGTATTGAGCATGTAGTTGCTCAACAAACACGAGTTGATTGATTATTTAATTGGATGAGATGCTGTTCCATGAGAGCCAGCTGCATTCAAAAAGTGAACTCAGGCAATATATTTATGTGTAGACACAAAACATTTTTAAAAAAACTATTTTGTATGCATCTTTCTAAAATCTAATTCTGTACTGCCTGTATTATTTCAGATGGGAATAATCTGAAGCAGTTCAAGGATACATAGTTTTCATGTTTTCTTGGCAGTCCTTACCCTGAATGGTTTGATGTTCTAAAATTTGTGAACAGCTATGACTAAGCAAGTGGAGACATGCTCAGGCTTGGGGGCCATTGTTCTGTATACTGTATGTACATTGCAACAATGGATAGAGTTGGCATACTTCCTGAAAGCCTCCAAGAATGAGGAAAGGCATAGCATTCATCCAGGGAATAGAAAATGTCTAATCATCATACATTGCCACTAGGGGAATCAGCAATGTTTAAGAGCTGCTACTGTGGATCAGAAAAAAGATTCAAAATGTGGATTCAGCACTTAAAACTGGTATCATCAAAGCCCTTCTTTACTTTCCCAAATCACACTTTAGGATGAGTACTATTGTTATTCTCATTAAACAAAAAACGAAACTGAGGCATAGAGAGGTTAAATACTTTCCCAAGATCACAAAGCTAATACCTGGGGTGGAGTTGTGATGTACACCCAGGTAGTCTGACTCCAAGTTCAGTCTTCCTAACCACAGGACTACCATGCCTCTCATTTTGTCCAGGTTTACTTACCTTCTCTATGCCTCAGTTTCCTCCTCTGTAAAACAGAGATAATGTTATGTAGCTCACACAATTTTTTGCAAGGCATACTATCTACCAGCCACTGTTGGATTTGTTTATTTTTAAATAAAGGAATTTACTAAAATACAAAATCATGCCCAATCTCATAAGACAAATTCATTTAAACAATAAGCCTACCAAAGTTTTTTTTGCCTATCAGACTGGCAAAAATAAACAAAAAACTTAGATAATAATTCAACAAAGGAAGTGGGTAAAGGTTATGCCTGTGCATTCCTGGTAGGGGGAGTAATTGATATAACCTCTAAAGAAGCTGTATTAGTCTGCTTGGGCTGCTGTAACAAAATACCATAGGCGTTTGCTTAAACAATAGAAATTTATTTTCTCACAGCTTTGGAAGATGAAAGTCCACGATTAAGGTGCCAACAAACTTGATTCCTGGTGATGTCTCTTACTGGCTTGTGGACAGCTGCCTTCTTGCTGTGTCCTCATCTGGCCTTTCATCTGTGCTCAGGGTAGAGAGAGAGAGATCTCTGGAGTCTCTTTCTTCTTGTAGCGAACAGTCCTTTTAGATTGGGGATCCATTTTTACATCTTCATTTTATCTTAATTACCTCGTTAAGGCCCTATCTACAAAATACAGTCACATTGAGGGTTAGGGCTTTGATATATGGATTTGGGGGAAATATAATTCACTTTATAACAGAAAATTAGCAATATCTGTCACAGTTAAGAATGCGTCTATCTTAAATTTGACCCAGGAAAGCCAGTCCTAAGAATTTGTCTTTACAATGTTTGTTAATGTGTGCAAAGATAAGTGTTTTAGAATATTCACTGCTGTGATATTTGCTCTAGCAGAAGATTGATCTGACAATCTAGGTGCTCTTTAAAGGAGGATTCAATGAACCAAGGGCCAGCAAATTTTCCAGTTTACTGATGAGCCAGATAGTTATCTAATTTAGGTTTTGCAAGCCACATAGTCTTTGTCATTGTAACACAAAAACAGCCATTGATAATATGCAAACAAATGGTCATTTCTGTGTTCCAAGAAAACTACATTTACAAAAACAGGCAGTTGACTGGATTTGGCTTTGGGGCCATAATTTGCTGATTTTTGGTCTAAATAAATTATAGTATAATCTATATGAGGGAATACCATGCAGTCATCGAAAGAAACATCTCTAAGAGATACAACTAAGTGGAAAATCATGATGTTGAAAACACCTATAGAGTGTCTACCAGTGCTAGGTCCTATTCTAAGAGCTTTCTAGGTGTAACTTTATATTCACAGTTTCTCTAGAAAGTAGCTTCAATTACTATACCCGTTTAACAGTTGAGAAACTAAAATACATTAAGGAACTTGGTCAACTTCCCATAATTCAGAAGTAGGGGAGCCAGGATTCAAAACCAAGTTTGAAGTCCAACCTAAGTTCTCACCCTCCTGTCATACTGCTTCCTGGAACAATGTATACCCAAGGCAGTGAGCTACCAGTTAAGCATATTAAAAAGTAGGATTATATCAGTGTTTCTCAATGGATTTTTTAATTAATACCTCATCTAAGGAACCCTTCAAGATATTTTTTCCCTATGGCCTCCCCACAAACTGTTAGTATCACAGATATACAAGGTGTGTGTTTATGTACTGCATTATACAGAAAGAGTAAGATTTTTCTGCCCTCTTTCATTTGCACTAATTTTTACCTTTTGGGATTGATGTTATCCCCAGTTGAGAATTTACAAATTATATATGTGCTTACATCTTCATGGGCCACCTCCAGAAAGATCTATAAGAAATGGAGAACAATTCTGGGTGCAGTCTGGGAGAGTCGGAAGAGGGAGGTCTCAGACTGTATTACTTTCTTCAAAAAATGAGGAGAAAGTAAAGGAAGGTCTCCAAGTTGCCAAAAACAAGTGACTATCTTGTGAAGGAGGGTGAGGCCCCACAAGAGAGCACCCACTGAGCTCCCCCATTTGTCTCAGGCTGGCTGTGGTGCAGAAGCGCTAATGAGGCCTGTCTCCAGGAAGTCCTTGATTGGAGGAGGGCTGCCATTTCTCATATCTGCGGGGAGTGCTTATTTGCCTGGCTTCAGTGGCTTAGTTGACAGTCTCTTCTTCCCTTTTCCATGAAAGAGGCTTTTGGGATTCTCTGTTCCCCACAAACAACTCCAAATTGGAAGAAAGGGATTTTGAGTGAGTTCATGAACCCTTTGCTAGAATAAACCTAGCCTGCCTTCATCTCTTTTGGAACCCAGAAGTCTCTTTTGAGGTTATTGCAATGAATCACATTTCCCATTCTTTCTTTCCCAACAAATGAAGACTCTGATGGATCCTGCAGTGCATTTTGGAAGAAAGGAAGTGATGGCTGGGAAGACTGGCAGAACCAGGATAAGAATTTTCTTCTAGTGTCTAAGCTTTGCCTTTACCTGCTAAACCATACTCCTGATCTGGTGTTAAAAACTTTGTATGTGTCACAGAGAGCTGGTATCCCTGATGGGTCAAATGATTAGTACCCCTTCATGCATGTGAATCATTTGGGAGAGTGAAGATCAGCATACAAAACAAATGAAATACAATGTGATGCGGCCAGGCACAGTGGCTCATGCCTGTAATTTCAGCACTTGGGGAGGCTGAGGCGGGCCGATCACTTGAAGTCAGCAGTTTGAGACCAGCCTGGCCAACACAGTGAAACCTGATCTCTACTAAAAGTACAAAAATTAGCCAGGAATGGTGGTACATGCCTGTAATCTTGGCTATTTGGGAGGCTGAGGCAGGGAAATCCCTTGAATCCGGGAGGTGGAGGTTGCAGTGAGCTGAGACTGTACCACTGCACTCCAGCCTAGGTGCTTGAGTGAATAATACTCAGTCTCAAAAAAAAAAAAAAAAACACAGAAAAGAAATGGAATGGAACAGAATTGAATAAAGTAGGAAGAGTGGGTCCCATGTGGTAAACATAACATTTGCTTTGCAAAACTTTGAATGTAGTTATTTATGTGTACTGGGTCACATTCAAAATGTATTTATTATAATTATGTAATTGTTTAATTATAATTCTTTTTTTCAGACGGAGTCTTTCTTTGTAGCCCAGGCTGGAGTGCAGTGATGTGATCTTGGCTC
This sequence comes from Cacajao melanocephalus, assembly GCA_963573385.1. NCBI lineage: Eukaryota > Metazoa > Chordata > Mammalia > Primates > Pitheciidae > Cacajao > Cacajao melanocephalus. The sequence continues at coordinate 20,195 of CAUYLG010028343.1, read as the reverse complement.
ACTGCAACCTCCACCTCCTGGGTTCAAGTGATTCTTCTGCCTCAGCCTCCCAAGTAGCTAGGACTGCAGGCGCAAGCCCACGCCCAGCTAATTTTTGTATTTTTAGTAGAGATGGGGTTTCACCATGTTGGCCAGGCTGGTCTTGAACTCCTGGCCTCGTGATCCGCCTGCCTCAACCTCCGAAAGTGCTGAAATTACAGATGTGAGCCATTGCGCCCAGCCTATTAAAATTATTAAGAGTGCCTCTCCTCTTAAGAGATGACCCTAGAGCTTTGGCCAGGCATTCTTGATCACATCACTCTATTTTATACCCTCCATAGGGTATCACTATCAAATTAGCATATTTCTTACTTACTGGGGGCAGCAGAGGTGCAGAGGGGAAGGGTGGGTACAATGGATAATCCTTAACATGATATGCATAGACGTGGACTTCAGGTGATGCCTGTGTTGTGACCTGGAGATGCTGCAGTTTGCAAACAGGGCAACAAGAAACAATGAACTGGAAATGAACCAATGAGGGGCAAGATTTGCAGGCCCTACAGTGCAGCAAGCCCTTTCTGTGTGGGCACACAGTGAGCGCTATTTATAAACATGCTGGAAACTTTCCAAATGAAAGTTCAGACTCTTTTTTCTTTCTGGCTAGTCAGTGTTACATACTCTATGTTACAATAGTTTGCATATTTTATGAACAACCTCTAATAATAGCTTGTATAATGTATCATACTGTATTCATTCAACAAATATTTGAGTACCTGGTCTATTTCAGGCACTGTTCCAAGTGCTAGGAGATACAGGCAGACACAATGCAGTCAAGTCCCAGCCCTTGATGGAATTTATATTCGAGTGGGAGAGATAGAAAGGATAACTAAACAAATGAATACATAATGTAATTTCAGGTCTATACTTAATCTCTCCCAGTGGACTATAGAAATGCTGAGGCAAGAATTGTGTCCCATTTATCTACTGTTTCTCCAGCCATGTGCTACACTGAATAAATGTATGGCATCTTGAGGATCCCATCTGTACACAGTACATTTTCATTTACTAGAGCTCTCCGGAGGGAATTGGATAAACATTGGCCCCTGATGGGGAGCATTGTCAAAGTTATCTCAATATTTGATCATTGGAAAGCTACCAGCTGCCACATGTTAGTGCTATGGACTGGGTCACTTTTTAACAAAAGTAAATATGATTGATTAGAACAACTATCAGTTTAAATAACATTATCAGCTACTAAGCACTTTAGGCAAATCTGCTAAGAAATTTACTTATATTTATATAAAAGTATTATAATTATAGGATTTTATTATTATCCTTTACTGGTAGGATAATGTGGTAGGCAGATTAATAGCCTCCCCAAAGATGTTCACATTCTAACCTCCAAAACTGTGGTTATGTTATGTTACATAGAGGATTATGGTCACAGATGGAGTTGAGGTTGCTGATTAGCCAACCTTAAAATAAGCAAATTATCCTGGGTTATCCAAGCGGACCCAATGTAGTCACAAATTGTTCTTAAAAGTGGAAAAGGGAGGCAGATGAAGAGGCTGGAGTGATGCCCTGTGAGATGAACTCAGCCTGCTGTTGCTGGCTTTGAAGATGGAGAAAGAGAACGATGAGCTAAGGATTATAGGTAGCTTCTAAAAGTTGGAAACGATAGAGAAAAGGACCTCCATACAGGAACAAATCCCTGCCAACCCCTTGATTTTAGTCCATTATATGCATAAAAAATCTTAGCCCCAGAGATGTTGAGGCCCTTTCCCAGGATCACATAGCCTGCTTCCAAAATTAGATTCCAGGTCCGTCTGATTCCAAGCCAAAGATTATACCAGTATACCTGGTGGCTAGGAATTTACGTGATCACCTTACATTGTAAAGCTAATGACAACATCTTCTGATACAAAAGATGCAACCTAGCTCTTGTTCCCAAGACAAAGACTGACCTCAGGTCTCATCTGAGGCAATCGTCTGTGCTGACAAATGCAGTTTCTAGGAAATGCATGTGGCACCATGCTGCTAAGTCCTGTGGAATCATGTACCATTACTAACTGTGAAATTTTAATAGAATGTCTAGGAGCTTCAAGAGAGCACGTCCTTTCTTAAGAAAGGACTTGTAAAAAGGGCAGTAATGCTCAGAGCAATGTGTCAGCTATAGAATCTATCAAATTCTAGAAGGAATATGATAGTGGAGATGAATCAGAAGAGACTTAACTCTCTGAAGAGATCAGAAGAGAAAATATATGGGAGAAATGTCACTTCACAGGAAAGAAGGGAAAACGTTTGAAATAAGAAAAAACATTCAGTTTGTGTTTTGCATGTCTTGTGTTCACCAAATTGGCATGACAGCAGGTAACATGTTACATGAAATTGTTTCTAGTAAATAGGGAGATGAATTTACACTGATATGAGCCAGTGAGTCTTGTTCACAGCATAAGCCAATTAGACCCTCTTAAGCTGCAAGTGGCCAGGCAATCAATATATGAATAAAATAGCAGAGGCTTAAAGGCAAACTCTTTCTCAGCCACTAGGAAATCTATTAGACTTATAACCACCGTCAAGAGTTTTGTTCAATAAACCGAGACACACATAGTGGTACCTGCTTATTTAAAGGAAATACTCAACTAGACATAATATTTTCTGCACAAACAACAAGACTTCCAGGAAAATAGCTAAAGGTCACTCTATTCTCATCTTGACCTTTTTATATCCAGGGCATATTATTCACAGAGGTGAGTTACCAGTTGGGACTGGAGGAGCCAGGCCATTCTTGGAAGTGCTTGCTGACAACATGTCCAGAAGAGTATTCAGCTAAGTCCTAAAGTCCAGCAAAGCCTCAGCCTCCAAGTCAAGCATGTTAAGAAATCATTCTTAGTTTAACTGGATCTTAAGCATCTTAATGATTTCATTAACTTATTCAGTGAATTGGGTCTGACTTTATTCATGTTGGCAAATGATGCTGGGCTTCCAACTATCAGGGCTCAGCAACACTACTGAAGGTTAAATGAAGTAGCTGATGGTCTGGGTTTGTGCCAGTTGTACCCTAGGTGGACAGAAAAAGCTCACTGGCTTAAAATATAATAGGTAGCATGGTAGCATTTTTGTGGTCTAGCAAGGTAGTTTAGAGCAAGGAGTTTTGGACGCAGAGAGACCTAGATTTCTGCATCAGGTGGACTCTGCCCACATCCAGCTCAGTGATCTTAAGCAAGTTATCTAATCTTTATGAATCTTAGTTTTCCCATTTGTTCACTTGGTACAACAATATATTTATCTTGCATTTCCTGTGAACATTAAACAGAAAAAATGGATATAAATTGTATAGCATAGTTCTCTGTGCAGAGTAGATGCTCATTACCTGGTAGTAACTAAGAACTATTCTTTTTTTTGGGGGGGGGGCACACAGTCTTGCTGTGTCACCAGGCGCCACACTGGAGTGCAGTGGCACAATCTTGGTTCACTGCAACCTCCGCCTCCCAGGTTCAAGCAATTCTCCTGCCTCAGCCTGCCGAGTAGCTGGGACTACAGGCGTGTGCCACCACGCCCAGCTATTTTTTGTATTTTTTAGTAGAGATGGGGTTTCACCATGGTCTGGATCTCTTCAGGCGTGAGCCACCGTGCCCGGCCCTAAGAACTATTCTTGCTAGTGAAGGTGTTCACAAGGGTTTTGTCATTATCTAATTTCTATACTTTGGTTTTCTAAACTGTTATATAGAGTAATACTAGTATCCGTTGCATAGTGTTGTGGTTAAATGCAAAATGCTTAACTCAGTGGCTGACACATTGTAAGCACTCAATAAATGTTAGCTATTGGTTTATAGTTGCTATCAAAAATTGTTATCTTTAGATGTCTAGATAAAATCCCATGAAATATTGGGATTAAAGTCATATTTACGTGCTAAATAGACTGAGGAGTTAAGGTTTTAAAAAAAAGAAAAGACCTCAGGATTAAAAGAGATTTTTGGTGAGCTATTTAACACTGCCAAACCTCAGGGTGGCATACATTATAGATGGCCCACCCATATCCTCTCAGGACTCACAATTGCACGTGTACTGACCTAATAACCCCCAACTGCCAGCACTCAGACCGCTTCTGATGCCTTCTGTATCTGTTCTAGCCCTTGGACAGGGTGATCAGAAAGTGCTGGGGAGTTACGACTCTCCTAGAGCAGCCCTAATTCAGTGACTGACAGAGCGAGCAGGTAAATATCACAGCTTCTTCTGACCCGGTTGGGCTGAGCAGTGTTCTGCCCTGGGTTTTATATTCTCTTATGGGATTGAGGCCGCATTGCCTGTAGCAATAATCTTCTCCATAACGCACGATATATTGTTTTCCTTTTCTTTCTTGGTTCACTTCCCCACCCTCCTACTTGTACTTGAATTCTTATCTCAGAGAGAATCAGCTTCTAGGAAAACTCAGTTTAGGACACTTTTGTTTTTTTCAAATGGGGACAATGGCACTTACCCTTTCACGGGGCTGATGAGAGATCAAATGAAATGTTAGATGTTATGAACTTTGAACAGTACAAAGAACTTTCTAAAAAGTGAAGATTTATTATTCTCTGGCCAGTGTTTAAGATTTCCCCAAACCAATATTTAAGACCCAAGAACCAGCCTGAGCTGTTGCTGAGCACTAATGGGGCCCCCATCCTAACTCAGGCTGCCATATCCTCATTCCAGGGCTTCTGGCATCTCATCCTGTACCCATCTTCCTCCAACCATCCTATTGCTCTCCTTCATGCCATCCTGGTTTATTTCCTCTTTAACATTTACCACTATTTGAATTCATCTTATTTTTTTCCCCAGCATCTAGAACAAAGCTTAGCACATGGTAGGTGCTCCATAAATAGCTGTTGAATGAATTGATGAATTCATTAATCCATTTTCAGCATCATCCTTTATAAGAAGTTGCAAAAATAGTACAAAGTCCCACGAACCCTTCACCCAGCTTCCCGCAAAGGTGACATCTTGTCTAATGATAGTACAATATCAAAGCCAAGAATCTGATAGAGGGATTTCTTTGAAGAAAAAATTGAGTCATGTCATTGTCCTGTTTATTTGCCCAGTGGCTTCCCATTTCTATTAGAATAGAATCTGTTTTCCATGTTCTCCAAGGGCCCTCGTAACCTGGCTTTTTCAAACTCTGTACCCCCAATTCCTGCCCCGCCCCTTGCATGTCCAGCCCTAGTAGCTTTTTTCTTATCAGTCCGTTGAAGGCACCCAGCAGTCTCCCCTCATTAGGTCCTTGGATGCACTCTTCCCTCTGCCTAAAATATTCTACGCATGGCTGATTCCTTCCTATTCTTCATGTCCCAACTTACATGTCCCCTCCTCACAGAGGCTTTTGCTGACCACCCTATTGCCACTCTTCCCTACCCTGTCCCTTGTTTATTTTCCTTACAGCATTAATCACAGTTCGTTCTTACATGTTTGGTTAATTTACTTGTCTCCTATTTGACTGTTCCAATCTTGAGTATAAGCTCAAAAGATGCCAGGTACTATATTTTGCTTGCCTCAGTGCAATTAGAAATTTGACTTATAAAAACTCAGGCTTCAAAACACACACACACACACACACACACACACGCACACACACACAAACACACACACACACATGGAGATACCATCTCACACCAGTAAGAACGTCTATTGTTAAAAAGTCAAAAAATAACAAATGCTGGTGAGAAGGGAATACAGGCTGGGTGCTATGGCTCACACTTGTAATCCCAGCCCTTTGGATGGTCCAGCAAAACATGAGCACATCCCTTTATTGGCTTTTCCTCCTTTCCTGTCTCATTCTCCCCACTTTGTCACTCCTGACTCCTGGAATCAGCTCCTTGCATTCAGCTCTTGTGTTAGCCTTGCTTTCAAAAAAACCCAAACCCAGAGGGTGCTTGCTGTCTGCAAGAAGCTGTTGTAATTCTGTCACATGGCTAGATGGTTTCTTTCTCATCCTGACTTCAATCCTACCAAGCAGATACTGCTGTTATCCCTGCTGTAGAGATGGGGAAATTGAATGAATGAGAAATTAAATATCTTAGCAAAGGCATTTATTGATCTGCCCACATCCCCCAGTGTTTGAAGGTGCTCCCTAGGCTGTTAACTCCCCTGCATTTCCAGGCTGCACTTGCCTATAGGCGGTGGCTTCAGAAAAGTCCCAGGGCTTTGAAGAAGCATTGAGGAAGAAAAAGAAGAGTCAAGGAAATGGCAGTGCAGCAATTCTCACCCAGACAGTCTGATATCAGGGCCTACCCATTTAACATCTATGCTTTACCTCCTCCTAAAAAAAACAAAGGTGCAGGAAGGTGAAGTCATAAGCTGAAACACAGCTAGGAGCACTGAAGCTGAGAATCCAAATTAAGCTTACTGGACACATAGGCTCAAACTCATCTCCTAGTACTCCTCTTTTAAGAAAGAGCAGATCTATTGCTCTCTTCTTGAAACCAGAAGGAATAAGTCAGTTGAGCAAAATCCCCACTGGGTTAGGGCAGGTCTTTATTGTGAATCTGCAGTGGACTGCGGAGGCATGTCTCTATCTCAACCAGGGCAGGTAGTGTTTACCGTTTATCAGTGTCCAGAGTGCTTTGGAACTGCTAAGGCTGGTAAAAATCACTGCTGGTTGGGAGGATTTCTCCATTTTACAGAGTTCATGACAGCTTTCAAAGCAGAGGCCACTTTCTTCTCATGCACAGTGCTGAAGGAAGCAGTCAAATCCAGCTAAGGTCCCAGGAAATAAGGGGGAATTGGGAGTGGGGATGGGAGCGGAGAGAACTCATAATACATCCTCTCCTCTCACTCCCAGCCCACTGCCTCATAGATGCTAGGAATTAAGGCCTATTTCCTTATCCTCAGGATGTTTTTCTCCCTTGTCTTCCTCTAATCTACTCTCTACTCTGTAGCCACTGAGATCCTTTCAACTTGCTGATCTCATCACATCCCTTCCCTGCTCAAACATCCTTCGATGCTTTCCCTTAGCTTTTTTAGGATAAAGACAATTCCTGATTAGGCATTCAGACAGGTTTCACCCATGTCCCCAACATCAGTCATACTTCCCGAAAAGCCTCTTCTTCATTAAACTCTGGCAACCCTACATGTCCATCCTGTCTTCTATGATCAGAGAGCTTTGCCAGGCTATTCTCTGCCTGGGACATGCATCTCTCCCATCTTGTCCTTGCTAAACCGTGTGTAGTCTTCAGGTCTGAAGCTTCTTGACTTTTCCCTGTCTAGCTCAAACCTCTCTGACAGATGTTCCTGTGGAATCCTGTGCCTCTCTTTGTTGCACTCAGCATCACTGGGGTATGAGTATTTTAATGCCTGTCTCTCCTAATAGAGTGTAAGCTTCTTAACATATGGCCTGTTTTTGCCTTTTAGTACTGCATCCCCAGTGGCATGCACAGTGATGGGTGCACAGGAAGTCCTAGAATGAATGAACAAACTTCACTGGGCTCACGGAACATGGACAGGGTGACAGATTGGAGACACTGTGCATTTAACTCTTGTTCTGTCATTGTTAAAGCCAACCAGGTTCTACTGTTATAATTGTCCATTGTCGAATAAGCATTGTATGCGATAACTTTATTAAGGTCAAATAGATATCACAATACAGATTTATCCAACGGGATTCAGAAACTGGTTACAGGTATCATCTAAGACACAAGGCTGTTTTGTGCTAAAATTCTTGCAACATCACCAATCACACAATGAGTTTATACATTGATAACAACTTTTATCTAGAAATACAGATGCTCAGCTTGCCCTTTCTATTGGGCCCTGGTGTTTCAACTGAGTTAAAATGAAGAAGTAAAGATTGGCATTTTCTTGATAATGAATAGATTCTGGAGAATATTTCATGAGACCTCTCTCTGGAATACAGAGTGGCACATGGAAGCCATTTCTAATTTATGGGTTACACTCAAATCAGAATTAGTAAGTTTAGCTGTGACTTGAGAATTTTTAATAATTACATTGAGGAACATATTAGCTTTACAAATAAACAGGATTTAAAGTGTACCTGGTAGTGTAGGTTCTACAGAATATTCCTTACAAATTAATACTTCAGCAAGGCAGTATCTTGACTATGGTATCTATATCTGCATCTGCATTATTCTAAGAAAACAACACTCCATAAACACAAACAGTTATTAGGCCATGTTATTTATGGTCCACAAGATAAGAGCCACAAAACACCATAAAAGGTTACAAGAATGTAAATATTCAGCTAAGTAAATAGAATAAATATTGGGCAGTTATACGTAATACTAAATGTCTAATAATAGAGGAAAAGAAAAACCCAGATTTCAATTACAATGCATTCAGAAGTTGGGTAAAGCCAGAGGAGACAAATTTGCAAAGTATACAAAGTAGTGAATATATTCCTATAAATATCCATTTGACAAATTCATGGTGCAAACCAGAAAATTTTCGTAAACACGGTTCAAATGTTCATTGTGTGAGAAAATGCTTATCATGCACTTAAATCATATGAGCATTGATTCATCACATTAAAAAAAAAGTAATTTTCTGAAACAAATAACTTAGAGACTCATAGTCCTATAGGACCTAAAACTAAAAAATAATAAGACATGCATGTTGTGATACATCAAATTGTCTTCTAGAAATTATTATCACATCTTTCGCATCAAAATGCATAAGAAAACTGAATGCTATCTGATTTACTTTATGCATATTACTTACTAGAGACTTTAAGCTACAAAATACTTCTACTACTTCAACACACATACAAAATGACCATGAAAGTATCTGTGTATATAACAAGGTACTCTCCAATTAGCCATCTGTGATGAATAATATATCTCTTCATGTCATCTCATCTCTAAGTATCATTTATCACAACCCAGGACTTTCTGCCCTAATGAGGACTAGAGATCTCTGATTTACATTCAATACTTTCTGCATTAATAATTGATTGAAACTCTTATAAAATTCTTCTGCCACTGAAATGGAATGTGGTGAGGCTATCTCCAGAAGAATGTAAATGCTACTCTGTTAAATTTGATTGGTAAAGGAAGTGGGGCCAGTAGGCTGTTGGCCAAACTCATCTGAGGATGGCCCCAAACTTGCCTGCTGACTGTACCCACTGCTTGACCCATAGCTGTCTTGGTTGTAACCACCTTGATTATAGCTGCTGGAGTGCTTCTCCATCGGATCTGAAAGATATCTCTGTCCTGAAGAATGCCAGCCGGTCTCCTTAAAAACAAACCATATGTTTCCAGCCCAGAGAATAAAGTTCAAGAATCCAAAGACCTGAAAGAGAAACAAAGCCAATGAATTGATAGACTGACAAAAACCCCAGAAAAGTTTCAATTTTGGAAAAATTCTTCACAATTCAAAAGATCACTTTTCACTTTAATGTTGAGTCCTCTTCCAAGTTTTCCGTTTGGAACTAGTATTTCATTTAGAATATTTGACCTTTATTAGATGCAGGCACTAATGTCAGGCACGACAAAAAGGACTTTATGTGTATCAATTCACTTGGTCTAAGAATCAGTCTAAGAAGAGGTTGCTATTGTCATGCCCATACTGAAGATGTGGAAATCTTGTCTAAGGTCACGTGGCTTGCTGAGTAGTAGATCTGGGATTCAAATCCTGTTCTGACTCCCTAACTGGAACACTTACTTAAGCCATCATTCATTCTCCAAATAAAGTATCCTTCACGGTGTGTAAGATTATTTCCAGGTGGCATAGGGATGAGAATTTTCACTTTAATAATGGGGTATTCATTTACAAGGCTATCTTCTCTTTATGGTTAGAGATTCTGCTTTTGCTTTTCCATTTATTGTAATCATATAAAGAAAGTGAGTCAATTAAAAGTATAGCATAAGCAATGGTACAGGTGATATGCAAATAAGCATATGCATAATAGCATATTGAGAGGCTGGCTGTTTGAATAATTGTACTTTCTGTGATTCTCACATGCATAAGTGAATGCTGAAACCAGACTGTGAGTAAGATGCAGGTTTCAGAGAAGTACAAAATATTTTCTTAAGAACTGGTTGTGAAACATTCCTATGGAAATTTCTCTTACTCTCCAGAAGGGTGTCAGTGAGTCAGAGGACTGGGTGTTGCTTCCCCAGGGCCTAAGGTGTTTGATGGAAGCAGAAAGAATTGTTTGCTGTTGCATGAGGCCCAAACAGAAGTCCTCATTCCATAGCTTGTTCTGCATCCTTTTCCGTTTTTTTTTTTTTTTTAAACAGAAGTCTTTATTCCATGGCTTGTTCTGCAGCATTTTCCAAGGCTGGTTGATTGACTTGGGAATTAACCACAGGCAGTCTGCTTTAACAGCCCCCTGCTTTAACAGACAGGTAACAGTAGTATAATGCAAAGCTGTGATACCTTTCATGTGATAACATGAAAGTATATTTAGTCACCACCCTAGCAAGACACTGACCAATCAAAATGGACTTGGGCAGTGACCATGGCCCTGAAGTAGGGTGCTAGAAGTCCCTTGCTGGGTCAAAATTTATCCCGTGGTTTCTGGACAGTGAGATGATCCAGAGTGCCTTGTGGGTCGTGGTGGCAGAGGGACCACTGGTGTAGCCAAGAAGCCACTGGAGGCTTGGAGCTAAGACTGTTTATCGAAGTATTTCAATATTTTAGCAGCACGCAAATGGAATATTAGTCTTGGAGTAATCTCTTTAGACTTTGAAATAAAAGTAGGCTGGGCACTGTACTTTCTTGACCTGCTACCTGGGACAAGGCATTTAGTCTGTAGACTTCATTTTTGTTTTTCTTGTATGGAATGGACACAAGAATTCCTTTCTTGGAAGACAGTTGGGAAGATTAAAGAGGATGTGTGTAAAGTAGCTAGACAGTGCTGGAACATGAGCAAATATTAAGTGGTAAACTATGCTCTGAATCACTTTCTAAAGTATTTCTGTGAATTGTATTTTGTTAACTTTTTTTTTTTTTTTTTGCTGCAGCATACATTGAACTAAGGCATAAACAGTGAAATCATGTTCTTGAGAGACTACAATAACCAAAATCAAGTATCTAGGCCCCCAATTGATCTAATTAGAGACTGGTTTATCCAGTCCTCCTCCTTTCTTCCTTCTCTCCTCTTACATCCTCTTTCCTTCCTTTTAACACTAATTGAGAAGCTATTTTGTGCCATGCTCTAGGCCACCTGCTGAGGAAGATATAAATCATAAATAAGGTGTAATAGTTTCTTGAACAAAATTAGTTAACTACTGACAAAACTCTAATTTTCATATAGGACCATTTTACCATGTGTAACCAGAACATTTTCCATTAAAAGAGGGATCTTCATTAAATTGCACTTTTATAAGTGTATGTCAATACAGCAGTATAGAAAATTATTGAGGACCCTGGGCAATATAGCAAGACCTTGTCTCTAAAAAAAAAATTAGCTTGGCATGGCAGCTCATGCCTATAGTCCCAGATACTCAGAAGGGGTACTTGGAAGGCAGAGGCAGCACTATCTCTTGAACCCAAGAGTTCCAGATTATAGTGAGCTATGACTGCATCGCTGCACCTCCCGCCTGGGTGACAGAGCAAAACCCTGTCTCAAAAAAAAAAAAAAAGAAAAGAAAAAAAAGGAAAAAAGCTTATCAAGGAATCTTCTCAGACAAGAAGGATGGCTCTGCCCAGGGATGCAGTTTTAGCTATTTCCTATCTATTGATCTCTCTCTTTTCCTTATTACTGTTTTTTTAAAAAAGGGATGCTGAAGAAAAACTCAGATATCAAGGAAATGCTACTTAACAGTGAGAACATAAGACATTTAAATGTTTAAGGAGTACTGGTTTCTTACCCCAGCATCACAGATCTCTTGGCTGGCACATTTGAGGGGCACTTGGGCCCTTCAATTCTTTTTTGCCATTTGTTGCAACGGAAATTGGGGTGAGGATTTTGATTCAGTCTCAGAGGTGGGGACAACAGAAAGAGAAACGGAAAGAAACTGTATATAACATGCAAAAAAAAGGGGAGACAAGATCTAGATTGTCTGAAAAGATGTACCAAGATTGTCTGAAGTAAAGCTGGAGAAGCAAAAGTAGAAATGATGGCTAAAATATTTATGCTCAGTGAAACTTTGAAAGAAGTTGAGAAACTAAAAAGCGTTATTTCTTCCTCTTCTCTTCAGGCTCTAACACTGTGTGACATTTAGGAATGATCATATTTTAGTAGCCATTTTCAGTTGACACATATAGAGCATTTGCCCTAAGCTGGGCATCATGCTAAGTACTTTTTTATAGATTATCTCGCTGAATTTTTTAACAGTCTTGAGGTCTGTTATACAATTAATCCCATTTTACAGATGATAAAACTAAAGATGAGAGAGTTTACCTCAGCTCCCAGTATATGTAGTATCCGGATATATTACCTACACTTTAGTGTTACTGTAAAATTATAGATGCCAAAGTGCTTTGAAGAAAGTAAATTTGTTACCAAGGTAGAGAGTATGACTATTATTTACTGATTCATTGACTTGTAAAGGATATTTATTGTGGTATGTGTCTGGCTCCTACTCCAAAAACTATGTTTACCCAGGAAAGTATGTTCTCTGAGCCATGTTTCTACTACATCATTCCCCAAACCCTTTGTTCATAACTTATGAGACTGAGGTGGGCATCCGGCCCAAGGTGGGCTAATGAGATTCTCTCTACCAGAAATTGGGAATTGGACCCAAGTGATTTTGGTACAGTCCAAGCTGTTTCTTTAAAAAATACATATAAAGTTAGAAACTGTAGAGTGACTATCTTCTGCTGTGTGGATGAAAAAAAAAATTTTCATCTGAAAAGAGAGAATAGTGTAACAAACATGCAGAAAGGGACAGGGATGCAGAAAGAAAGACAGATGAGAGATGGAGGATGAGGACTGTCCAGCTTCCTGAAAGTCTTCCAGTTCTTGGCTGTTGGGTTCTGCCCTAGGAAGACACGTTTTTAATGGATTTCCAATTATTTTCAGTTTTTGCATAAGCTAGCTCGATATGATTTGAAGCCAAGCAATTTGTAATAAAAATATTGTATTTTGGTTGATTAATGTGCTTTTCCCCACGGTTGGTAATAGAAATCTGATTTTTTTTGCAGAGCCAAGTTTTTAGTCAAACGGCTTGGGCTCTCTCCTGGAACTCTGCATCTTGAGCAAAGCAATGCAAGGTTAGATAAAACTTTCCACTAATGGCAACTCTGAGAAACAGTTCTTTGGTACTGAACATCTAGAACTCCAATTCTGCTCCAGAGAACTGCTCTTTCTAGACTCTGTTTCTTCGAGTTTCATCAAATTGTATGAGCTACTTAATATCCTTCCAAATACTTTTTTCCTGATGTAGTTAGAGTCAGCTTTGATTATTCTAATGCATACAAATATTGGTACCAGAAGTGAACGGCAAATAACAGATTTTAGGGGGATGAGGATTGGTTTCCCTTAGCCAGTTTGAATTGAGTTTTCTATTGCTAGGAACTAGAAGACTGTTAGCTAATACAGACTAAAACACTACCGGACCTATCCTTTTACACACATCATGTTATTTGGTTTCAATTCGTTCTTTATTTTGGTTTTAGGAAACACGTCACATGTTTTTCTTTCATAATTTCCATCTTTTAGTCTAAAAATCATTAGGTATATCAGAAATAGAATTAGAAGAACCATGCAGAATGTCATAATTCCTTGGAAGATTAAGTATTAAACTAACAAAGCAATTTTATCTTTGTCCTCTTAGATTTTGAGATCAGGGTTATAATAGCTTTCATTAAATACTGTCTATAAACAAACTACAGAAGTATAAGTAAATATGGTAATGTATACCTCAAAGTATTTATTTACAACTGTAGTCAGCAATGATTAAAAATGATTGTGAGACCCTAAGGCAGAATTTATTTTCATGGTTACTATCTCACCAAGGCAGAAATCACAGTCCATTCAGAGTAGCAACCCTTTTTCTCTTCTTAAGTACCTTCCCAGATTGAATTTCAGAAAGCTGTAGAAACACAGGTTAATCTTGAAGCAAAGATAATTATTTCTGGGGTCTGCTAAAAAATGTTCTTTCAGCAAACACTGCTGGGCCTTCTATTTTTCAATAACTGCTGCTTTTTGCTGCCATTATAGCTTATGTATTTCTCAGATACAGCTTCTTTCTTTGGATTAATACAAGTTCTTACACTTATAAATTAAAAATCCAATTTAGTGTCCCTGCTAACTGTCAGATTTTCTCTCTTCTTATAGGAGCCATACTCTTGATGATAATATTTGACTTTGTTCAACTAATACAGTGCAGCTTTTCCAAAGTTATAAAGTAAACCAGAAGCATGGAGAAAATTCAAATATTACCATAGCCATTATAAGTACTTTTTTATATCATGTATTTCTTTTTTCATCCTACTAGGTCTGTGTATTTTTCTCTAATCAGTTGGGTATATTCCAACTACATAAGGCTTGAACAATGTTTTCTCGCCAGGAACTTGTATGCTCTCAAATATTTCTTTTAACTTTTGTCAGGCTTCAACCTTAAAGTTGAGATTTTTGTTTTTTGAGACTGAGTCTCACCCTGTTGCCTAGGCTGAGGTGCAGTGGCATGATCTCGGCTCACAACCTCGGCCTCCCGGGTTCAAGGGATTCTCATGCCTCAGCCTCCCGAGTAGCTGAAAGTACAGGTGTGAGTCACCAGGCCTGACTAATTATTTGTATTTTTAGTAGAGATGGGGTTTCACCATGTTGGCCAGGCTGGTCTCGAACTCCTGACCTCAGGTGATTCTCCTGCTTTGGCCTCCTAAAGTGCTGGGATTACAGGTGTGAGCCACTGTGCCCAGCCAAAGTTTGGATTTCATATTGCTTCTAGCTTAGAGTTTCAGCTTGACTGTCACCAAAGCAGCAGCTGCTAATACCTACTAGGTTCTTTTAATAACTCTTTAATTGCTCTCATTATGAATGATGGATTCTGACAATAAAAAAATCCGAGGGCCAAGTGATCATCCTGCACCTGAGGTGAACTGTCTCAACTTTTGATTGACCTAGTTGTGTAGGCAACAATTTTCAAGATGACTTCTGAGATGTTTTTCTTATTATTTTGACTGGCAAACAAAGATATGAACAGTAAAGCATAGATGAAAAATACTTACCACAGAAGTGTTTAAGCTTGACATAACAGGGCTGTGGACAGCCATGCATTTGTTGGATGGCTGTTTGCAAGCTGACATTAGTAGCAATACTTCCTTGGGGTCTGTTGCAACTTTGACGTCAGACAGTCCTTTTGCCCAAGCTGATGAACCCACCAACCACAGGAACGAGAAGACGACGGTGACAATGAAGTCCTGCAGAAACAAATCAGAAGAGAAAATGGTAAAAGAAAATGTGAATTCTAGAAACAAGTTGATTTGTTTATGTAACTATTTGATTTGCCTTTTGGAAAATTTTAAGATCCCATAGCACTGGAACTAGAGAAAAGATTTTGAAAAACAAATAAAAGAAAGCTTTGTGATATTAATCTTTCCATAAAATAAATAATATGTATTCAATGCTTAATCCCAGGAATAAAGTCCCTAAGGACTTTATAACCTGCACCTAATTGTTCCTACAACATCCCTGTAAGGTATGGGACATCATCCTACTTGCAGATGTTAAACTAACATAGAGAATGGTTGAATAGCTTGTCTGAGACTTCACAGATAATTCATAATGGCATCAGGATTCAAACCCAGGCAACCCTACTACTGAGTCCAGCCTCTTAATCACCAAGCTGTCATGATTCCAGACATTTGGAGATCTGTCTGCTAACTGCTGAAGACTCTTGGATGACAATGTTCACTCACCCACCCACTCATTCATTCATTCATTCATGCATTCATTTGTTCACTTAACCAACCAATGTTTGATCTATTGTATGCCTGGAACTGTGTTAAGTGGAAGACAATAAGAGCTATAATGTTTTTGAATGTCTGCTATGGGTGAGAGGTTTGGAATAAAATTATTCTTACAATAATCATGTTAGACAGTATTCTTAGGCCCATTTTAAAGAGGAGGAAGCTGAAACTCATAGATATAAGGTAATATATAGAAAGTGGTAGAGCCAGAATTCAAATCTGTTTGACTCTGAAAATGGTCTGCTGTTTGTAGGGGAAAGAAGCTTTCATCCATATCAAATAAAATTTTTAGGATGTAAGGGGATGAGCATTTTAGAGACCATCTCCAAACTTCTGATTATGGGGGCTATGTCTCATATCCTCCCTCATGACTCAGATGAGGTGGCAGGTAGGAGAGACTGTCCAAGATTTAGACCATGTTCTAACACAGTAGAAAAAAATTTCAGATTGACTATATATATGTTTGACTACTGTAAACAGGTTTCATGCTGCTTACCTAAAATAATAAAAATACCGACCAGAAAAGAAAAAAAGTAAATCTGATATGCCAACAGAAACAGGCTGCTCTTTTGCTCTTAATAATAACCTCCTCAAGTAGAAAATTTGGCTTGTGTTTCTTTCCTACCCAAGGGCATAGTTCATCTGACTTGCTCTGTATCTTGCTCTCATCTTGTGGCTGAATTGCTTTTCATCATGATCCCATGATCTACACTGAGGGAACTCTTACACTCTAAAGATTCTGTTGTGTTGGACATTTGTTCGGGGTGATCTGTGCGGAGAACGTTCTGGAGGGACTCGCTTCAGAGTGGCTAAATCTTCTGCAACTCATTCGATCCAGTCGCTGTTGTGGATTAGGTCACTCACCAGTTCACCTTTTTTCATGATGCCTCTAGAAAATTAAGGGCCAATGTGTGACCCATTCATAGGGTTTTGATGGCATAGGTATTTTAACCTGATTCCTTATTTTGTTTTTTATTCCCTTTCTTCTTTTTACTTTTCATTTTCATTCAGTTACACTTCGGGTTTTAAATGTCCTTGTGAGCCTTTCTGAGATGAGGTAGAGGTATAAACAAGCAAACAAATACAATATCTACAGCTATTTCAACAGTAATTAATAAAAACATTTGGAATAAAAAAACTCAAGTGTTACGGGTCTGAATTTGAAATTGGAGGAATAGTTACAAATACATAAACCAGATTGACTGTGTCAAATCATGGCTTTCTGTTCGTGTTCAATCTAGTAACTTAATTCATTCATGCTTTTATTCATTTACACATTTACACATTCATTTACACATTTGAGTAATGTGCCGAGTATTGAGGAAGGTCTTATGGAGGATAAAAGAAAAATGCAAAATGTGGACTCTGTTCTCTTGGTATTACGTATTTGTTAGAGCCCACAGTTACCTTGTAACTTTACCTATAGTACAACTGTGGTCATTATTTATATTCAGCATAATTAGAAATAGACTTGTTAAAAGGCCAGTAGAATGGGGAAACAGAATAGAGTCATGTGAAGACCTTTCAGCTAGAAACTGGAGAAAACTATGTTAGATTTATTTGTTCAAATAATAATATTCCTATCTAACATTTATTGAATGCTTATTATGTGCCAAGTATTATTCCAAGTTTACATGTTTTGACTCACTTAATCCTGACAACTGCACCATGAAATAAATACTAATCCTGACTCCATTTCACAATTGAGGAAATGGAGATACAAAGGGATTAAACAAATTGCTTGAAGTCATGAATTAGTAAGTGGAGGAGCAAGGATTCTAAGCCTGGCCATCTGCCTTATGGAATACTGACCTTCCTATTTAAAATGAAGAAACTAAAAAGCTTTTTTTTTTAAAGTTGGTTTTGACTATAATCCCAACATTTTGGGATGCCATGGCAAGATGATTGCTTGAGCCCAGGAGTTCAAGACCAGCCTGGGCAACACAGTGAGACTCCATCACTACAAAACATTTAAAAATTAGCTGGACATGGTGGTGCATACCTATAGTCCTAGCAACCTGTGAGGCTGAGGTGGGAGGATCACCTGATCCCAGGAGTTTGAGGTTACAGTGAGCTATGATTGCATCACTGTACTCCAGCCACTTCAGTCTGGGCAACAGGATGAGAGCTCATTTCTAAAAAAAAAAAAAAAAAAAAAAAAAGGAAGGAAAATTGATTTGAGGTCCTGCTTAATTTAAATATAAAAAATAGTAAGAAGTCATTTTTCCATAAACAAGCTTCTGATTGAAGTCAAGGATCCATATCTTTGGAATAAAGATGACATTTTAAGAAGCTGGTTCAACCATTTATCCCCTAGTACCCATTTTGTAAAAAGGCATCAATAATATAATAAGTTTCTCTTATCTGAGTTAAAGGCTCAGATTTTGTCATCAGACAGACCTGGGTTTTAGTCCTTACTTTGACACTTACTACGTGTTACTCGTGTGTCCGTAGGTAATTTGCTAGACTACTTGAGGCCTCAGTTTACCTCTCTGTAAGTTGGAATAATAACTGGTAATCCTCTTGTAGGATGATAGTGAGGATAAAATAAGTTAATATAAATCAAATATTTAGCACAATGCCTGGTAAATAGTGAGTGACAAATGTAAGCTTTCATATCACCAATGAAAGCAATAATGACAGCAATAAGAGTAATATAAATCATATAAGTTTATGGAGCAGGAACCTACATGCTCCATAGCATGTAGGAACCTATGCTCACTCCAGCTGCATAGGCCCTCTGTCTGCTGCTCAAACTCACCAAGAACATGTGTAGCTTAAAGCTGCACCCTTGGCACCCCCATCCCTTGAGATCCACATGGCTCCTTCTTTCTTTATTCAAATCAACATTCAAATTTCATTTTATCATGTTGTTTTCTTGCCCACCACATATAAATAGCATTCTATGTTAAATTCCCTATGTTCCTTTTCCAGTTTTATTTTTCTCAGTTTCACGTTCACCAACTGGTACTTTATATATTTGCTTGCTTGTATCTTGTGGGTAGATCTTTGCCTATAATGCTCATTACCATCTGCCCAGCACAAAGAATGGTGTCTGACACATAGTAGTTGCTTAATAAATATTTCTGAAATGAATGGCTGTAGGAGGAAATGTTTCTGATAGACTGAAGTAGAAACAGCAGGGTAGAAACCTGTGCAAACAGGCCAGGGCCTTTTCATTCGCTGTTTCCCCTGTCCACAACTCCTTTCGTATCCCTTAGAGCCATGTTGTAGAAGGGCACATGCCTGCTTTAGGGACTTGACACTTGCTATTTGCTTGTTCCAGAATTCCTTTCCTATCACTTATAGCGATATGATCTGCTTTGTCATCTTAACTGGTCCTCATTAATGTCTCCCTCCCCAGATAGACTTCCCTGAGTTCTGCATTTAAAACACACACCTTTCTCTCTATCCCTTATTCTTCTTTGCTCAGCACTTTTCACAATTTGAAAATGTTTGTTTGCCTACTTCTTCCAATAAGATGTTAGTTCCATGGGTGCAAGGATTTTGACTACCTAGCTCATTGCTGGTTCTTGGCAGAAGAGGTGCCATCACCATTTGTTGAGTGAGAGAATGAATGAAGGAATAGCTAAAATGATCCCAATTTCATTAAAAAAAAGTATCTTGATGTATTTAACATTACATAAGAATATACCAATTGGCAATGGTAGAATTAGAGATAACTTTTTTTTATATATAAATTTTATTGCATTTTAGGTTTTGGGGTACATGTGAAGAACATGCACGATTGTTGCATAGGTACATACATGGCAATATGGTTTGCTGCATTCCTCCCCATCACCTATATCTGGCATTTCTCCCCATGTTATCCCTCCCTAACTCCCCACCCCCCACTGTCCCTCCTCTAGTTCCGCCCCACAGACCCCAGTGTGTGATGCTCCCCTCCCTGTGTCCGTGTATTCTCATTGTTCAACACCCGCCTATGAGTGAGAACATGCGGTGTTTGATTTTCTGTTCTTGTGTCAGTTTGCTGAGAAAGATGGTTTCCAGATTCATCCATGTCCCTACAAAGGACACAAACTCATCGTTTTTTATGGCTGCATAGTATTCCATGGTGTATATGTGCCACATTTTCCCTGTCCAGTCTATCGTCAGTGGGCATTTGGGTTGGTTCCAAGTCTTTGCTATTGTAAACAGTGCTGCAATGAACATTCATGTGCATGTGTCCTTATAATAGAACGATTTATAGTCCTTTGGATATATACTCAGTAATGGGATTGCTGGGTCAAATGGAATTTCTATTTCTAGGTCCTTGAGGAATTGCCACACTGTCTTCCACAATGATTACTTTTCTTTTACATAAGCTCGTGTATTTAAAAACTTATTTTATACTTAGGCCAAATAAA
>CAUYLG010028342.1:0-88101 GCA_963573385.1 Cacajao melanocephalus | reverse complement strand
GCCACCATGCCCAGCTAATTTTTTGTATTTTTAGTAGAGACGGGGTTTCACCATGTTGACCAGGATGGTCTCGATCTCTTGACCTCGTGATCCACCCACCTCGGCCTCCCAAAGTGCTGGGATTACAGGCGTGAGCCACCGTGCCCGGCCTCCAGGACAATATAATATTGTCCTCTGGTAGTTCTTAAATTCCAGGAGAGTATTTGTGACTTTGCAAAGCATCTAGTCAAGTTTGCAACTAACACTAAAGGAAGTAGGACATCCATCTTATATTTTGCTAAATTTTCCTTTTAGGGAGGTGGAGATGCTTTCTGGCCCCGTTGAGGTCATCCCTGTCCCAGGCCTTACATAATTCCTGCTGTCGGAAAAAATCCACTACACCTAAGAAAATTATTTCTGATGTTACTTTTTGTGATGAAAATGCAAAAGAGGCTGAAAATGCATTTGACAAGCGCTTCTCTTCAGAACAGCAGGCTTCCATCTTGCATGTGTTGAATACAGCATCTACTGAAGAACTTGAAGCTTTCAGATTGCTTCGTGGAAGAAGGTCCATCAATATCATAAAGCACAGAGAAAACTTTGGGCCATTTCAGAATTTGGAGAGTTTAATGAATGTGCCCTTGTTTCAGTATAAAATGACAGTTCAAGTTTGTAACTCCATACTTTGTTCAAAGACTGGAGGGGATAAAAGAAAGTTACCAGAAAACCGGTTCTTGAGAAAACTCCTCAAACCAGACATAGAAAGAGAAAGACTTAAGGTATATTCTTCATGTCTGCTATACTGCCTAATATTTGAGAACCTACTCTGGAAAGCACTCTTCTGGGCATTGGGAAGGTTTTTCAGGTTTAGTTGGCAAGTACATGATTACTACCAAATAGTGAGATGTACAGATAGTGAATTGGCAGTTGAGAGGAGAGAAAACAGTGGGCTGTGACTGTTGTGGAAAGTTTACTAGAAGAACTCAATTTGGATTTTTTTTTTTTTCAAGAGATGGGGTTTCACCATTTTGGCCAGGCTGGTCTTGAACTCCTGACCACAGGTAATCCATCAACCTCGGCCTCCCAAAGTGCTGGGATTACAAGCATGAGCCACCGCACCCAGCCTCAATTTGGATCTTAAAGGAGAGATCCTTTGGCTGGAAGAGGAGGTCATTCTAGGTAGAAAGAACAGTTGATGTTGAGAGATACTAGGCTGTGTCTAAAGGTGATGTTAGGATTAACGAGAAATTAAGGAGCCAAGATGGGTTATGGCCAGGGAATGACTTTAGAACATTATACCAGTCTTTCTAGCAGGATTTAAAATTATTTTATGTTCCTTTCCTCCTTTAAAAAGGATTCTATCTTGAATCACATCTATAGGTGAGATTAAAAAAAGAAAAACATTCTAAGGCTGGGCTCATGCCTGTAATCCTAGCACTTTGGGAGGCCGAGTCGGGCAGATCACGAGGTCAAGAGATTTAGACCATCCTGGCCAACATGGTGAAACCCATCTCTGCTAAAAATATAAAAATTAGCTGGCCGTAGTGGCGTGCGCCTGTAGTCTCAGCTACTCAGGAGGCTGAGGCAGGAGAATCGCTTGAACCTGGGAGACTGAGGTTGCAGTGAGCTGAGATCATGCCACAGCACTCCAGCCTGGGCAACAGAGTGAGACTCCGTCTCAGAAAAAAAGAAAAAGATACAGCACATATACACAGAATACTGCACAGTTTCAGAGGACTGGCAAATTCAAGTCCACTCATGGACTCCAGGTAGGACTGCTGCAATTGATCTGGAACATGTTTCAACCAAATTTTTCAGGGAGGATTCTCATTCAAATTCATGGCCAAAACTTTATACCCAGATTATAGTGGAGTTGCATCTTATTTAGGGGGCTAGATTCTACAGTCAGTTTGTGTGGAGACGTAAGTCATGCAGTAAAATCCTTTAAGAAAAAATTGGTTGCTAATGCAGTACAAAAAATAAATAAAAAGAAATTGGTTGCCCATGAAGTACTGTGTGTAGTCTGGTCCAGTAATGCTTATGAACACTAAAGCTTGAGAGTCACAGAGCTAAAGAAAACAACCAAAAGGAAGTCTGTATTTTGGGCATCTACACTATTTTGTCATAAGATATTTATCCAGTCCTTAGCAATGAAAGGGAGACGGGTATAGAACTAATTGTTCCTATTTGCCTCAGTATCTATAGAACATAGTAGTTTGTAAATATATCGAAGTGAGCCATGTTGGAGAAAGGTGATAGCATTGTACTCCATCATCAGCCCAGACGTGATAGGGAGCAAAATCTATGTAGTCAATTACTTATTATATATCTCCCTTTTGAAGCCCTACAGGCAACCCAAACTTCATACATTAAAAACAAACCAAAACATTTCTTCCTGCCTTCTCTAGGTCAGGTGACTCCTATCTTCATCGTGATTAATGATGCCATTCAGTCACTGATATAAAACTGGAATTATCCTAGACTCCTCTTTCAACCTATGTATTAATTCTGCTCCCACTATCTGTTTCTTTTCCTTCTGTCATTGTCTTCAATTCTTAATACTTTCTCATGTTTAACAGGTACCTAACACAGATCCCTACCGTTAATCTAGTTTCCTCCAGCCCATCTTTTACACCATCAGTGATTTTTCTGAAATGTTAATCTTATGTTATTCCTTAAAATTCTGGGGTTTTTTAGTGGCATCTGTAGCCCTCAGGATAAAGCAAGTTACTTACCTTTACAGACACCTGCCTAGTCCTCTGCCCTTTTCCCAGTCTTTATTCCACTGCCAGAGTGTGAGATGTCAAGCAGCCTATCTTTCCAGACATCTGGGTGAAATAACTTCCTGTTTACTGTCTCATTCTCCTAGTCCTCCAGTAAACCTTCCCTGACCACTTCTCCTCTCTACAAGTTTTATGGTGGCATTTCTTATAATGTACAGTTAACGTTTGTTGTTTCCTTGTATCTAGTACAAACCCAGGCTACACTTGAGTATTTGAATGCCTACTTTGGGCTAGGTGCTGAGGATGAGTATAGGTTCTTTATCTACAAACTGACTGCTGCTGGTTAGCTTTTAATAATAATTACTCCTTAATGGCTCATGCCTGAAATCCCACCACTATGGGAGGCCAAGGCAGGTGGATCACTTGAGGTCAGAAGTTCGAGACCAGCCTGCCAACATGGTGAAACCCTGTCTCTACTAAATATACAAATATTAGCTGGACGTGGTGGTGAGTGTTTGTAATCCCAGCTACTCCGGAGGCTCAGGCAGAAGGATCTCTTGAATCTGGGAAATGGAGTTGCAGTGAGCCGAGATTGCGCCATTGCACTCCAGCCTGGGTGACAGAGCGAGATGCCATCTCGAACAAAGAGAATAATAATAATTACTCTTGCATTTCTTTAATAATTCTCAATAGACTATAAATAAGTATATATTACAAAAACTAGTCATTCTGAATTTGTAGATTAAGTTTTTTATTGTAAAATCTTTACACTTCTAATTAAACCAGTCTTTTCTTTTAGGCAGCTAATAGTATCGTATCTATTGTTTTTGGTACTCGAAGAATTGCCTGGGCTCACCTTGATCGTAAATTGACAGTGCTGGACTGGCAGCAAAGTGATCGTTGGAGATTAATGAAGGAAACTACATACTCATCATCCGTCTATTTAGAAGAGGTAAGGCAGTTGCACCTCCAGATTCCTACCTGCTAGAGCTCCTTGTGTAGTTTAATCTTCTGGTCCCAAAAGGAATGTAATAAAACAGTAATGATAGGTTTTCTTCTGTTCCTATTATGTTTTCTATTACCTTTGATTTTCAAAAATTCAAGAAATGCCTTATGCTTGAAGCCGGGAGGTGGAGGTTGCAGTGAGCTGAGATCACACCACTGCACTCCAGCCTGGTGCCTGGAGAAAGAGTGAGACTATGTCTCAAAAAAAAAAAGGAAGAAATGCCTTATTTATCAAAGGCAGACACTGAGAAAATCAGTGGTATTCCATTCTAAATGTTACAGAACATTATCACTGTCTTTTATTTATAAAGCTTATTTCTCAAAATACCATCACATTGTCTCATTTTTGTTTTCAAAACCTTGTGAAATGGGCAGGAATGATCACCTGGATTATACATATAAAATCTGTGATTTAGTCAAGCATCGGATGTGATTAGTCAGTTGCAGAGGTGATTGATTCCTGCCTAGTTATTCTAACCCTATGCTCTATCCCAGAAAATTTTTGTAGGTTAATAAAAGTTGTAAGTTGTCTAACCTTAAAGCCAATACAGATTTTAGAAATTATGAAGTCCATTGTACAAATCAAGAAACTGGTACTTAGGAGGACTGAACAGTTTAGCTTAGCTATTGTTCTGACAGAACCATGAACAGAACCAGACTGCTCATAAATGCCTTTTCAATCATTTCAAAATTGTCAATAGCAATATAGTATAAGTTAACTAAGCGGGACAGAGAGAGGTCCAAACATAAAATGTAATGAATTATTTCTGCTCCTTTATTTTGTCTTTTTTTTTTTTTTTTTTTTTTAAAGATTTCTTCAATCATTTCAAAGATGCCTAAAGCAGATTTCTATGTTCTGGAAAAAACAGCACTTTCCATTCAGAACTCATCTCTGTTTCCTATACTGTTACATTTTCAAATCGTGGAAGCCATGCTGTATGCCTTATTAAATAAAACTTTTGCCCAGGATGGGCAGCATCAGGTGCTGAGCATGAATCGAAACGCAGTGGGGAAGCATTTTGAACTGATGATTGGTGACTTCAGGACTAGTGGAAAAGAACTAGTGAAGCAGTTCCTCTCCGATTCTGTACTGAAGGCGGATCCTCGGGTATTCTTCCCATCAGATAAAATATTCCACTACAGACAGATGTTTTTATCTAGTGAACCACGAAGAGTAGAAGAGCTTTATGATTCATTATTACAAGCTGTTGCCTTCTATGAATTAGCAGTATTTGACTGAGCCTTAGAATTCTGAGGTTAATGTGCTAAAGTCATATTAATGTATAATTATTAGCTCTAACATAAAACCATTTTGAACATCCATGTTATTGGAAAAGAACATATTTTGAGTGTATTTTAGATGTTTAAATTCTGATTTTTGGCTACTAAATGGTCTACACAATAAGCCAAGACCAAATCAATAAACATTTTATGAGATTCTGTGCCTTTCAGGTTTATGTGTTAAAAAGTAAGGTGGGGCTGGGTGCAGTGGCTTATGCCTATAATCCCAGCACTCTGGGAGGCTGAGGCAGGATTGCTTGTGCCCAAGAGCTCAAGAGCAGCCTGGGCAACATAGCAAAACCACATAATTTTAAAAAAATTTTTCATTAAAAAAAGAAACAGTAAGATGCCAAATAGACAAAACAAGCAACAAACATATCTCCCTTTAAAGGCAGCTACTATCTATACTAAGCATTTACATGATCATATTGTTAAAACAGAGAACAATGATTTTCCTAGGTGGTGCTTATTATGAAAATAAAGATAACTGATAACACAGCTTATAGAATCCTCCTCTCTTATTCTCAAGTAGAATGTGGTTTGCCACACTGCCTCCAAAAGCTGATTTTCTTTTTT
Source organism: Cacajao melanocephalus (assembly GCA_963573385.1). Classification (NCBI taxonomy): domain Eukaryota; kingdom Metazoa; phylum Chordata; class Mammalia; order Primates; family Pitheciidae; genus Cacajao; species Cacajao melanocephalus. Next base: position 82,537 of record CAUYLG010028342.1, on the reverse strand, counting down.
TGAGACAGGGTCTCTCTCTCACCCAAGCTAGAGTGCAGTGATATAATCACAGTTCACTGCAGCACCTCCTGGGCTCAAGCAATCCTCCTGCCTCTATCTCTTGAACAGCTAGGACTACAGGCACATGTCACCATACCCAGCTAATTTATTTTTTGTAGAGATGGGGATCTCACCTTTTTGCCCAGGCTGGGCTCAAATTCCTGGCCTTAAGCAATCCTCCTGCCCAAGCCTCCCAAAGTACTGGGATTACTGGTGCAAGCCGCCATACCCGGCCCCAAAAGGTGACTTTCATCAGCTCAAATCTATTAGCCAAAAACAAACAAGTTTTGTCTAATAGGCTCTTTTTTTATTTTTTGAGACCTAGTCTCACTCTTTTGCCCAGGCTGAAGTGCAGTGATGCAATCTCGGCTCACTGCAACCTCCGCCTACCAGGTTCAAGCGATTCTTCTGCCTCAGCCTCCTGAGTAGCTGGGACTACAGGTGAATGCCACCACATCTGGCTGATTTTTCTATTTTTAGTAGAGATGAGGTTTCACCATATTGGCCAGGCTAGTCTCAAACTCCTGACTTTGCAATCCTCCTGCCTTGGCCTCCCGAAGTGCTAGGATTATAGGCGTCAGCAACCACGCCCGGCAGGCTCATTTTTAACTTTGTAATATTTTAACTTGACAGACCATCTACTGATGTCCATTTTACCACTGTCTACCTTAGCTGAGGCCCTCAATGTATCTTCTTTACAAACCTAAGCCTCTTGAGTCTCTTTTTTTTGAGATGGAGTCTTGCTGTGTCACCAGGCTGGAGTGCAGTGGCACAATGTAGACTCACTGCAACCTCCGCCTCCCAGGTTAAAATGATTCTCCTGCCTCAGCCTCCCAAGTCGTTGGGACTGCAAGTATGTACCACCACGCCCAGCTAATTTTTGTATTTTTAGTAGAGATGGGGTTTTACCATGTTGGCCAGGATGGTCTCTATCTCTTGACCTCGTGATCCATCCACCTGGGCCTCCCAAAGTGCTGGGATTACAGATGTGAGCCACCGTAAGTCTCTTCGGTGTCAAATTATTAAATCTCAGTGGTACCTGCCTGTACTGCCAGCTACTTGAGAGGCTGAGGGAGGAGGATCACTTGAGCCCAGGAGTTTGAAGTCAGCCTGGGCAACATACCAAGGCCCCATCTCTTAGAAAAAAAAAAAAAGTATTAAATATTTTCTATAACATGAACATTTTCTATAATCCAAAAGTGAAATATACTTGTTCAAAAATATTTCAAATAATCTGAAACATAAAGCAAGAAGTAGAAGTCCTCCGTTCTCTAGCACCTCCAACTCCCAAAGTTGGTATACACTCTAGACCTGTTGCCATGCACAAATAAAGTCTCTCTACATTTACATATGTCATTGTGTACCTAAACATCTCCACTTTGGAAATGTAGATACCTCAAACTATGCAGGTCTAAGAAGCAAATCATTCTCTTTCCATCCAAACCATCTCCTTTGCCATTGTTTTCTATTTTGATAAACAGTTTCTCAAACTACCTAGTTGTTCATAACAAACATGGCATTATCACAAAAGTGAATCTAAATCTTACAGGAATTTACCATCATTAAGAATGAAAAGGCTGGGTGCAGTGGCTCACACCCATAATCCCAATGCTTTGGGAGACCAAGGAAGGAGGATCACTTGAGCTCAAGAGCTTGAAGCTATGGTGAACTGTGATTGTGCCACTGTACTCCAGCCTGGGCAACAAGAGTGAGACCTCTTTAAAAAAAAAAGATAAAGATTTTTTTCCCTGAATTATTATAAACCTAAAAATAAATAAAATATTAAATGTGTCCTTTTAGGGAGGAAAATACTCCCATTATTTTTTTTTAAGAGGGAAAAAAAAACAGATCTGTATTTTAAAAGTATTTAAAGGGAGGCTGAGGCAGGCGGATCACCTGATGTTGGGAGTTAAGACCAGCCTGACCAACATGGAGAACCCCATCTCTACTAAAAATACAAAAATTAGCCAGGCATCGTGGCACCTACCTGCCTGTATCACAGCTACTCAGGAGGCTAAGGCAGGAGAATTGCTTGAACCCACGAGATGGAGGTTGCGGTGAGCCAAGATTGCACCATTGCACTTTAGCCTGGGCTCCATCTCAAAAAACAAACAAACAAAAAAACTTCAGAAGATCTTAATTCTCTCTTCTGTATAGGGATGAAATCTTCTTTAAGTTACATCCTGTATTCAAACCTATACAATGTACATATTTACCAAGATTATTACATCTGAACTTTTAAAAATGTTTTATAAAGCCTTTAGCTTTAACTTTTAATTAGATCAATATACTAATACAAGAAAAGGTAAACTGAACAAGTAAGAGGTAAAAACATCTATCTTCATACACATTTAAAAACAGGTATGCATCTATACTGTTCAAAATTGTACAATATAGGCTGGGCACAGTGGCTCACGTCTGCAATCCCAGCACTTTGGGAGGCTGAGGCAGATTGATCACTTGAGGTCAGGAGTTCATGACCAGCTTGGCCAACATAGTGAAACCCTATCTCTACTAAAAAAATATAAAAATTAGCTGGACATGGTGGTGTGTGCCTGTAATCCCAGGTACTCAGGAGGCTGAGGTAGGAGAATCACTTGAACCCAGGAGGTGGAGGTTGTAGTGAGCTTCTATCATCAGGCCACTGCACTCCAGCCTAGGTGACAGTGTACAATATTAGGATCCTTAATTTATGTTAAAAATATAGTTCACCAGATAATGTTTTTGTTTTCCTTTTTTTTTTTTGAAAAGCCAGTCAAATTTAGCAGTGGGGGTTGTATACCAACTTTAGTAACACTAATGTTAGTAAGTTCTGATAACCCACTATCATTGGACCAGCCAAGATAATGTATCTGAATATTAAACTAATATATAATATAAACACTTGAAATAGTTCATCTTAATGAACTCTACCATTCAGAAACAGTTCACTCACATACAAAAAATACTCCAACAAAGCTAAGTCAGATAATACAAAAAATTCAGAAAAAAATATTACCACAATCATATATACAATTTGTAACTCAAATATTTTAAATATTTGCACACCAATAAAAAAATATACAAATTGTTTAAAATGTACATTGAGAAATAAACTTTTCCATGAAGATCCACATAATATAAAAATGTATCTTAAGAACCACATAATAATCTATACAAAGCATTGTTAGTATGGAACATTAAGGGAAGTCAGCTGCCAAAGTATTCACAGTCTCTTTTGGAATGTCAAGATGAATTCCTTCAAAATAGTGCAGGAATCTGTCAAAATTACAAAGAAAAATACAATTTAATATTAATACTTTCATCTTAGGAAAATATGTATTAATCTTAAAAAAGCTATCTAAAATGTTATTTTTAACAGAGCCTTTACCTTCTTTTACTTTTTCCTTGTTCTTTTAGCTTCTCAGTCTTACAGATGTTTCGAAGGGTTGGCAGGTACTCAATTATACTAGCTTGTCTATTACCCACATAGAGAAGAGATCGACTAGAAAATACACTTTTAATGACTGCTATCCTCTTCCAAGCATTGCTGTAAAAGTAATGCATTGCTTTTAATTTTTAATGCCCAATAAAAATGCAGTAATCCCAAGCACGACCAGTTTAATTTCCTTGCCTCTGGCCTAGACCAGATGACATTTCCAGATTAATTTCCTGTCAACACATCAGTCACTCCCATACTGAAAAATCTCAGTAACTATCTGCCATCTATCACAGCAAGACCAAATTTCTTCCTGTGTCATTCAAGCATTACCCAGATCCACCCCAATCACTCATTATTTCTCTTCCCAACAGTCAACCTGGTCTCCTTAACTGTCTCATTAGAAGCTACATTATTAATGATAACGGCTCACCGTAATCAATAGTACAGCATTTTTAAATTAAGAAAAAAATAATGATTTCCCCTTTACTATTTACTACTAAAGAATAAAAAGTAAAGGAAGTAAGACTTACTCTAAGTTAGCTGCTGACTGACTAAAGTATACATTATTGCGCTTTTGTGAAACATAAAAAGTAAGATCGTTGGTTGGATCTTTTCCCAATTTCTTGCAAGAATTCAAGGTTTCCAATGCTTTTGAAATAGTAGAAGAACATTTAGTAAAGCTGAGAGCTTCTGCAGCTGCCTTTAATTCTCCAGAGCTTTGAGAAGTCCATCCGTCATTACTCTCAAGACTAAACTCATCACAAAGTCCGCTTTTAACCTTTCCATTTGTCCAGCTAAAGTCATTTCTACCGTATTCCTTTTGTTCCCTTACATCAGTTAAAAGGGCATCTGAGAAGGACATGTTATCCATGAATTCAGAGAGAGAATTTAAACAATGAGAAACAAGGGGAGAACTTCTTTTTCCTGCAGGTGTTTTGGGAGGACAAGAAATAGATTTCTTTGTCTCTATATTGCTTCCTTTGTCTCTGGCTTTTTCTTCTGAATTTGAGGAAGACGACACAGGGGACAGGCTAATAAATTCATCAGGAAAGTCCAAGTCAGTGTCGAATAAGTCACTATCATCTAATGTTACCAATTTTTTCTTTTGTTTCTTTTTCTGTGACTTTTTCAAAGGCTGTTCTTTTTCAGAATGTTTCCTACCAAGACATTTCATACTTTTTTTTGCTCCACTGGTATCCACAGTTACTGATGAGCCACGAAGGTTTTTCATTTCTGGAATGGTGTCAACTGGTAATGGCAGAATAAACTCAAGATTATTATATAAAAAATCTACATTCCGCATCTGGAATTCAGTAAGAAGCTGGATGAGTTTATGCCATTCTTCCTTCGTTGTGATTTTGTGCTGAAAAAGAATTTTGAGTAATGAAAGTTACAGCAGTACACTGTTTGAACACTTTTCTACCCATATGAATACAGTGTTATGCCTATTCTAACTTCAAAGTACTGAGACACTACCAGTCATAATTTTATTTATCTATACTTAATATATCAAAATAGTACTATAAGTCTAACAATTAAATTTACACTGTTAATTTGGAGAATTCTCTATGTATTTAGTATATACTCCAATTATAATTAGAAGCTCATTTATGCTGGGCACGATGGCTCATGCCTGTAATCCCAGCACTTTGGGAGGCCAAGCTGGGTGGATCACGAGGTCAGGAGTTCAAGACTCATCCTGACCAAGATGGTGAAACCCCATCTCTACTAAAAAAACAGAAATTAGCTGGGTGTGGTGGTGGACACCTGTAATCCCAGCTACTTGGGAGGCTGAGGCAGAGAATTGCCTGAACCCGGGAGGTGGAAGTTGCAGTGAGCCGAGATGGTGCCACTGCACTCCAGCCTGGGCGACAGAGCGAGACTCTTGTCTCCAAAAAAAAAAAAAAAAAGAAGCTCATTTATTTAAAACTACTTCTCTGAAATAATCTATCTGAAAAATTTTCTAAATTCTATTCTAAATCCTATAATATGCAGTCAGAGCAATGACTATGCACCATTTGTCAAAGTGGTAGAAAGCGTTAAAATCAGAGATTGCTTATACAAATTATAGGCATATTTAAGTTAAACTTAAGATTCAAAAGGTAGGAATCTAGTGTTGGGAATATGAAAAGGAATATAAATTCAACATTGCAAGATAGATGTTGAAAATACCTTTAAAAATGAAAATAAGTCTTCAGATGGGGAAAAAATGTTCCTAAGGCCAAACAAGGTCTCAGCACAGCCACTGTCACATTTCGGAAGGTCTGCACGTTTCCTTTTAGTATTTTTAGGGTGAATTTTGTTATCAAGGTCATCTTCAGAGCAAACTAGTTGTACATTTCTGCTATTTCCTCCTACAAAATAAAAGAAAATCTTAGCTATCTATATATTAAACAAATTGTATCAAACAGTTATTTAAAGCCTGAGATCCTTTGACATCTTCTGGACCAATACCCCCATTTTGTTCTTCTCCACATACGTGTTTAATTCATTAAGAGTACAATATAACATTCATTCATTCATTAATTCGACAGAGTATCACTCTGTCACCCAGGCTGGAGTGCAGTGGTGGGATTTCAGCTCAGTGCAACCTCCACATCCTGGGTTCAAGCGATTTTCCTGCATTGGCCTCCTGAGTAGCTGGATTACAGGTACGTGCCACCACACCTTTTTGTATTTTTAGTAGAGACAGGGTTTCACCATGTTGGCCAGGCTGGTCTTGAACTCCTGACCTCAAGTGAGGCGAAGGTGAGCAGGTCACTTGAGGTCACGAGTTTCAGACCAGCCTAGCCAAGGTGGTGAAACCTCATCTCTACTCAAAATACAAAAATTAGCCAGGTGTGGTGGCACACACCTGTATTCCCAGCTACTAGGGAGGCTGATGCTGGCAAATAGCTTGAACCTGGAAGGTGGAGGTTGCAGTGAGTTGAGATCATGCCACTGTACTCCGGCCTGGGCAACAGAGTGAGACTCTGACTGGGGAAAAAATAATAATAACTTCAGCTGGGCTCAATGGCTGACACCTATAATCCCAGCACTTTGGGAGGTCAAGGTGGGTGGATCACCTGAGGTCAGGATTTCAAGTCCAGCCTGGCCAACATGGTGAAACCCCATCTCTACTAAAAATACAAAAAATTAGCTGGGTGTGATTGTGCACGCCTGTAATCCCAGCTACTTGGAATGCTGAGGCAGGAGAATCACTTGAACCCAGGAGGCAGAGGCTGCAGTGAGCCGAGATCATACCACTGTACTCTAGCCTGGGCAACAGAGCAAGGCTCCATCTCAAAAAATAGTAATAATACTAATAATTTCAAAGACCTAAATAAAAGATATGCAATTTCACCACCAAGGACAGAAGTGCAAATTTGAAATAAGATACTGTACATATTTCACTTTTTAAATTGGCAAAATTAAAAGAATGATAATCTAGTTCTGTCAACAGTACAGATAAAAAAACCATCATATACTATGCATGGGAGCATAAGTTGGTACAATTTTGTCAGAGGGCAGTCTGACAATAGCTATCAAAATGTAAAGTGTAGACAGCGTTTGTGACCCAGCAGTCATACTTCTAGAATTCTCTCCATCAGAATTACTGACATATTCAAAGATATATGTATAAAGATATTCACTGTATTTTAATGACAATGAAGATAATTTAAATGTCTATAAGTAATGGTTAATTAAATTATGTTACATCCATTCTATTCTATACAAAAGCATGCAGCTGTGAAAAACAGTGGGATAGAACCGTATGTGCTGACAATAAACTTAAAAACTGTCTAACAACATATATAGTACCAGTTAATTTTGCTAAACAAGTATGTATCTGCATTTTATATGCATAAAGGTCTAACAGTGGCTACTTTTAAGAAGCAGGGGAATATTGTTTTACTTTATGTATCTGTGTTTTTATTTTTTTTAAAAGGCCGGAATGAAATGTATAGGAAAAAAAAGATCTTTTTAAGAAGAGAACCTATACTAATTTTCTGTCTTCTAAAGTTCTTGCTGTAACAATTTATATCCAGTGGTATATCAAAAAGTTATTAACTAATCTGTTACACCAGGATATTTTCCATGTGTTACGCATTATATTTATTTTTGAGAAATGGTTAAAGCTATGAGCTTACACTGAATAGAATATATAGGAGTATCTACTTTGAAAAATAATAATATGAAGCTGGGTGAGGTGGCTCATGCCTGTAATCCCAGCACTTTGGGAGGCTGAAGTGGGTGGATCGCTTGAGCCCAGAAGTTCAATACCAGGCTGGACAACATAGTGAGACCCCTGTCTCTACAAAAAATACAAAAATTAGTCAGGCATGGTGGTGCATGCCCTGTGGTCCCAACTACTCAGGAGGCTCGAGGATGGCTTGAGCCCAGGAGATTGAGGCTGCAGTGAGCCATGACTGCACCGCCAGTGCACTCCAGCCTGGGCAATAGAGTAAGACCCTGTCTCAAAAAAAAGAAAAAAAAAAAGAAGAATATGTTAAAATGTTAAATTAATTAAAGGAAAAAAACTGATAAGGAATTAATATTATATAATTTCACCTTGGTTTCCTTGAAATATTTGCATACTTATCAGAGTAGGATCTGTAAGTAGAGAACTGTGACTATGGAACATGGAAACCACAAACTAAAACTTCTTCAGGCAAGGAACCATGTCTTAACTATGTAAACACAGGACCTGGCATGGAGAAGGTACTCAAAAAGTGTCTGTGACTTGAATTAGGTAACAAATGACTGAAAAACTAAAATAAAGCATTTCTGAAATAAAAAATTCCCAGGAAAGAGAATTTAAAGACTCCTGAAGCTAAAAGTAATTGTATATTACAGTCACATAAAAGGAATACTATATATATATGTATATATATATATATATATATATATATATATATACTATATACATATATAGTATATATATATATACTCATGTAGAATAATCAATGTTTTTAGTAAGTGAAAAAGTTGTTAAATAATAATTATAGTATTATTTGCTTATAAGAAACCATATGTTAATAAATGTATAAGTTACAGTTTGAAAATTTAACAGTCTAATTTCTGGGGAGGAAGCTGGATACAGTGGCCTACTGAGGAAGCTAGGACACGAGGATCACTTGAGCCCAGGAGTTCAGGGCTATCCTGCACTATGTTCCCACCCATGAACAGTCACTATACTCCAGCCTGGGCAATATATCGAGACCCCACCTCAAAAAAGAAAAAAGAAAAACTTTTGAAGAGGAAAGGGGAATAGGGTGGAAGTTTGTGTGTGTTTATTTTATGTATTTATTTATTTGAGGCAGAGTCTCACTCTGTTGCCCAGGCTAGAGAGCAGTAGCACGATCTCGGCTCACTGTAGCCTCCACCTGCAGGGTTCAAGCAATTCTCCTGCTTCGGTCTCCCGAGTAGCTGGGACTACAGGTGTGTGCCGCCACGTCCAGCTAATTTTTGTATTTTTAGTAGAGACAGGTTTTCACCATGTTGTCCAGGATGGTCTTAATCTCCTAACCTCGTGATCCACCCATCTCGTCCTCCCAAAGTGCTGGAATTACAGGCGTGACCCACTGCACCCGGCCTGTATGTTTTTTTAAATTAAACAATGAGATCATCTTAAAAGCACAACTACAAAAGGAAAAGTAACTTACAGATTATCTAGTTCAAATCTCTCATTTTTGAGGTGAAGAAACAAGCTCAAAAAAGTGAAGTGAATTTTGGAGCTGACCTATTAATTTTAACGAGTAGCATAGCCAGGGAAAAATCCAGCTTTCTAGGTCCAGTTTAATTCTACTTACTCACATTTGGTGTTTACAAATTTTTTTTTTTGAGTCAGAATCTCATTCTGTCACCCAGGCTGGAGTGCAGTGGCATGATCTTGGCTCACTGCAGCCTCAATCTCCCATGTTCTAGTGATCCTCCCATCTCCACCTCCTGAGTAGCTAGGACCACAGGCACGCATCACCATGTCTAGCCAATTTTTTGTAGAGATGGGTTTTGCCATGTTGCCCAGGCTGGTCTCAAACTCCTGAGCTCAAGCAATCCATCCTACTTGGCCTCCCAAAGTGCTGGGATTACAGTTGTGAGTCACTGTTCCAGGCCAAAACATTTTATGAACAAAGTTAACATACGCATATTTATTTTGAAGATTAACATAACAAGATGCTTAAAAGTTTTATAATCTTTCAACTATTCTAGTATAGCACAGAGATTTTTAATTAAAAAATTTTTTTTGAAAGATGTGGGGTATTGCTCTGTTGTCTAGGCTGGAGTGCAGTGGTACAATCATAGCTCGCTACAGCCTCAAACTCCTGGGATCATGTGATCCTCCTACCTTAGCCTCCTGAGTAGCCCGCATTACAGGCGCACTCCACCATGCCCAGCTAACCAAAACAATTCTTTTTGGAGAGATGGGGGTCTCACTTTCTTGCCCAGGCTGGTTTTGAACTCCTGGCTTCAAGTGATCCTCCTGCCTTGGACTCCCATAAATTTTCATAAACACAGGGGTCTCACTATGTTCCACAGACTGATCTGGACCTCTTGGCCTCAAGAGATACTCCCACCTCACTCTCCCAAAGTGTTGGAATTACAGGCATGAGCCACTGCACCCAGTCATAGCACATATTTTTAAACAGAGTCCCATAATAGAAATTTATTTAATAAATCAACTTACGATAAAGGGTTAATGGTCTTTCTTCTAAAAATCCGCCTCCACTTCTAATCCAGAATTGTAAGTAAAGGATACTTTTTCTGATATCACAATTATTTGCAGCTAACAAGGTTACAAAGTCTTTTACATCAGTTCTAAAATTCTCAGTTAAGCAAATCATTTGTAGGTAGCTGGCAACATTTATCTTCAAAACAGAAAGAGAAATGTGGTTAACTGCTAAGTTTAAAGAAATACAGCAATAATACCTACAAATAGTATCTAAAGTGAGACAAATTTTGCTAAAATTCACATTATCTTAAATGCTTTTCTTGAGGATGAAACTGCTTTTAAAAATATAAGGGAATATACTGCTAAATTAAAAGCATTTACATATATTTCTTTTACTAACTGTATCTTGTGCAAGACAGCAAGAAAACTTTTATAGGAGATTCTCCAACCTGAACACTGGAGGCAGTTTTGTAAACCTTGACAAAACCCCTTAGGATTAAGTAACAGTAAAGCTTGATAGAATATCTTATAATAAAATTATAAATATGAATATTATAACACTGAAAAATACTTACTTTTTAAAAAACCAGGTTAGAAATTATACTGAGTGTATAAAAGTAATTAAACTTTTTTTGGTAGAGATGGGGGTCTCACTATATTGCCGAGGCTGGTCTCAAACTCTTGGCATCAAGCAATCCTCCTGCCTTAAGCCTCCCAAGGTACTGGGATTAGGCATGAGCCATTGTGCCTGGCAGAGAAATTGAGGGAGGCCAAGGCAAAGAGATCACCTGAGGTCAGGAGTTCAAGACCAGCCTGGCCAACATGGCGATAACAGATCTCTCCCAGCTACTCAGGAGGTTGAGGCCGGAGAATCGCTTGAACCTGGGAGGTGGAGGTTACAGTGAGCAGATATTGCACTGTTGCACTCCAGCCTGGGCAACAGAGTGAGACTCTGTCTCAAAAACAAACAAACAAAAAAAAAAAACAAAAAAACTCAATTTATCAAAGATTTTCCCCCAAAGAAAACTCATAAATTCACTGATGAATTATATCAAGTACCAAAAAATAAAGACTGTCAATCCTAAACAAACTCTTAGAAAAAAAGAGAAGGAAACATTTCTCAACTCATTTTGAGGGCTGCTTTACCTTAATGCTTAAAGCTAACAAAGATAATTCTTAAAAAAAAAAAAAAAAGAAAAAAGAAAGTTACAAAGGAGTATCCTCAAGAAAATAAACATATAAATGCTTAATAAATTAATCACAAATCTAATCCATCAATATATAAAGAGGATAATATATCAATGACCAAGTGGGGTTTATCATTAGAAAATCAGTTAGTGTAATTCGCCATAGGGATAGATAAAAGTAGAAAAATATGATTTCAACACATGCAAAAGAAGCTTTTGACAAAATCCAACACCCACTCTCGATAAAAATTCTAAGAAAATCGGAATAAAAGGAATTTCCTTAATCTGATAAAAAGAGGGTATGAAGAACCTATAGCTAACTTTGTATTCAATAGTAAAATAATGAACACTTTCCATCTAAGACAGCTAAGGATGTCCATTATTATCACTTCTACCTAACATCATATTGAAGATCCTAGCCAATAAAATATGGCAACAAAAAAGAAGTAAAAGGCAGAAAAAACAAAGGAAACTATCTGTTTGCAGATAACATGAGTCAGTAGATAGAAAACCCTAAGAAACTGATAATCCCAGCATTTTGGGAGGCTAAGGCAGGCAGATCACTTGAGATCAGGAGTTCAAGACCAGCCTGGGCAATATGGTGAAACTCTGTATCTACTAAAAATACAAAAATTAGCCAGGCATGGTGGTGTGTACCTGTAATCCCAGCTACTCGGGAGGCTAAGGCAAGGGAAATGCTTGAACCTGGGAAGTGGAGGTTGCAGTGAGCCGAGATTCTAACACTGCACTCCAGCCTGGGTGACAGAGCAAGACTGCATCTCAAAAAAAAAAAAAAAAAAAAAAAGAAAGAAAGAAAGAAATATAATGCAAGCAAAAAACTGTAAGCTGGTTGGCACAGTAGCTCATACCTGTAATACCAGCACGTTGGGCGATCACAAGGTCAGGAGTTTGAGACCATCCTGACCAACATGATGGAACCCCATCTCTACTAAAAACGCAAAAATTAGCTAGGCATGGTGGCGCATGCCTGTAATCCCAGCCACTCTGAAGGTGAGGCAGGAGAATCGCTTGAACCTGGGAGGCAGAGTTTGCAGTGAGCTGAAATCGCACCACTGCACTCCGGCTTGGCGGCAGAGCGAGACTCCATCTCAAAAAACTAAAAAAAACAAACAAACAAAAACCCTGTAAGCTATATACATACTACAACATAGATTAACATTGAGAATGTTATGCTAAGTGAAATAAGCGAGTCACGGCCAGGCGCCATAGCTCACACTTGTAATCCCAGCACTTTGGGAGACCGAGGCTGGCAGATCATGAGGTCAAAAGATCGAGACCATCCTGGCCAACATGGCGAAACCCTGTCTCTACTAAAAATACAAAAATTAGCTGGGCGTGGTGGCACACACCTGTAGTCCCAGCTACTCAGGAGGCTGAGGCAGGAGTACTGCTTGAACCCAGGAGGCAGAGATTGCAGTGGATGGCACCACTGCACTCCAACCTGGCAACGGAGCAAGACTCCGTCTCAAAAAAAAAAAAAGCCAGTCACAAAAAGCCAAATCAGTATGATTCTACTTATATGAGGTATCTAGAGTAGTCAAATTCATATAAACAAAGTATAATGGTAGTTGCCAGCAGCTACTGGGCAGGAGGAAACAGGGAGTTTCATTTAACGAGCACAGAATTTCAGTTTTGCAAGAACAATGTAAATATACTTAACACTACTCAACTGTACACTGTTATGTGTTCTTACCAAAAGCAAACTTTTTAACAGAAAAATTTTAAAAACCAAGCCATATATGTAATTTAAATTTTCTAGGAGCCACATTAAAAAATTAAAGAAACAAGTGAAATTAATTTTACATTTCTTTAAAACAATATATCCAAATATTATCATTGCAAAATGTAAGTAACATAAACATTAGTGAGATGTGTTACATTCCTATTTTTTGCACTGAGTCCTCAAAATCTGGTGTTATCCAATCCCAGCACTTTGGGAGGCTGAGGCAGGAGGATTGCTTGTGCCCAGGAGTTCAGGACCAGTCTGGGCAATATAGTGAGACCCCGTTTCTACAAAAAAAATTTTTTTAGTTAGCTGAGCGTGGTGGCGCACACCTATGGTCCCAGCTACTCGGAGGGCTGAGGAAGGTATACCTATGGTCCCAGCTAGCTCAGCCTTCTGAGCTACTCAGAAGGCTGAGTCTTGCTTGAGCCCAGGAGGCAGAGGTTGCAGTGAGCTGAGATTGAGCCACTACACCCTAGTCAGGGAAAGAGAGTGAGACCCTGTCTCAAAAAAAAAAAAAAAAAAAAATCTGGCATTTATATTACACTTTAGCACAAATTAATTCAGACTAGCCACATTTAAAAAATATATAATAAGCTGTATTGAGATGTAATTCATACACTATACAACTCACCCACTTAACATGTAAAATTCAATGGTTTTAGTATATTTATAGAGTTTTGTAATCATTATCGCTATCTAATTGAAGAGCATTTTCATCAACCCCCAAAGAAACCCCAGACCAATCAGCAGTCACTTCCTATTTCTATCTAGCTCCTCCAGTCTTAGGCAGCCATTAATATACTTTCTGTCTCTATAAATCTGCCTACTCTGGACATTTCATATAATTATTATCATACAAAATGTGATGTTTTATTAACTGTAGACTAGCTGCATTTTAAAAACTCAATAGAGCTTCATTTGGCTAGTGGAGACCATATTAGCATATAGCTGAAAGCCGACAGCGAAGGTAAAATGAAATAATATACTTGATTAATCCAATAGACTACAGAAAAGGAAGAATGAAGAATTGTCTCGACAAATTGTTCTTTTCTTTTTCTTCCAGAGCTTTGCTCTGTTGCCATGGCTGGAGTGCTGTGGCGCAATCTCGGCTCACTACAACCTCCACCTCCCAGGTTCAAGCAATCCTCCTGCCTCAGCCTCCCAAGTAGCTGGGACTACAGGAACATGCCACTACACCCAGTTGATTTTTTTTCTTTTTACATCCTCAGCCTCTCAAAGTGCTAGGATTACAGGTGTGAGCCATAGCACCCAGCCTCTTTAGACAAATTTTTTTTTTTGAGACGTCGTCTCGCTCTGTTGCCCAGGCTGGAATGCAGTGGGGCAATCTTGGCTCATGGCAACCTCCACCTCCCAGGTTCAAGAGATTCCCCTGCCTCAGCACCCCAAGTAGCTGGGACTACAGGCGCAGGCCACCACACCTGGCTAATTTTGTTTTTTGTATTTTAGTAGAGATGAGGTTTAATTCACCATGTTGGCTAGGATGGTCTTGATCTCCTGACCTCGTGATCCACCCACCTCGGCCTCCCAAAGTGCTAGGATTACAGGCATAAGCCACCATGCCCGGCCTAGACAAAATTTTAAAAAGATTCAACTATGTGATATTTAAGAGAAACACTTTTTTTTTTGAGACAGGATCTTGCTCTGTCACCTAGGCTACAGTGCAGTAGCATGATCTTGGCTCACTGCAACCCCTGCCTCCCAGGCTCATGTGATCCTCCCACCTCAGTCTCCCAAGTAGCTGGGACTACAGGTGTGCACCACCATGCCTGGCTAATTTTTTAAGTTTTTTGTGGAGACGGGGTTTCACGTTTCCCAGGTTGGTCTCAAAACTCCTGGCCTCAAGTGATCTGCCTGCCTCAGCCTCCCAAAGTGCTGGGATTATAGGCATAAGCCACCGCCTCCAGCTAAGAAACACAATTTAAAAGTAAGAACAGGGCCAGGCGTGGTGGCTCGCCAATAATCCCAGCACTTTATAAGGCTGAGGCAGGTGGATTGAGGTCAGGGGTTCAAAGCCAGCCTGGCCAACATGGTGAAATCCCATCTCTACTACAAATAAAAAAAAATTAGTGGGCATGGTGGCATGCATCTCCAATCCCAGCTACTCAGGAGACTGAGGTGGGAGAATTGCTTGAACTCAGGAAGTGGAGGCTGTAGTGAGCCAAGCTCGTGCCACTGCACTCCAGCCTGGGCAACAGGCCGATTGTGCCGCTACACTCCAGCTTGAGTGAACAGAGTGAGACCTCATCTAAAAAGATAAAATAAAATAAAGAACCCACACAGTAAAACTGACTTGTCCACAATCATAGCTGCAGCCTGGAACTGTTGGCCTCAAACAATCCTCTAACCTCAACCTCCCAAAGTGCTGGGATTATAAGCATGAGCCACCATGCCCAGCAACTGACTGTTAATTTTAAAATCTTTTTTTTTTTTTTTTGACACACACAAAAATTTTTAAAGGTTAAAAAAAAAAAAAAAGGTGGTTACTTCTGGTGGAGAAGGGGATGCTTACTAGAAAGGGTCCATGAGAACTTTTAGAGGTAATGGAAATGCTCTATATTTTGATCTGCATAACGATGACACTGATTTTTATGTATGTTATATGTACACAATATATTCATTAGGTTATTCATGTAAGGGCATTTTTAACTGTATTTAAATTTTACCTCAGAAAAGCACTGTTATCAGGCAAAAAACCTAGTGAACATTGGAGCCTAGTAAAAATTTTTAAAAATTTAAATATTTTTGAAAAATATTTTTAAAGCAAAAAAAGAGAAATAATCGGAAGCTTCCCGAAACTTAAAAATTTTTAACATATTCCTTAGAAACCACATTTAAATTATAGCTTTTTTTTTTTTTAAGACGGAGTTTCACTCTTGTTGCCCAGGCTGGAGCACAGTGCATCATCTCGGCTCATCACAACCTCCACCTCCCAAGTTCAAGCAATTCTCCTGCCTTAGCCTCCCGAGTAGCTGGGATTATAGGCATGCGCCACCACACCTGGCTAATTTTGTATTTTTAATAGAGATAGGGTTTCGCTATATTGGTCAGGCTGATCTCAAACTCCCAACCTTGGGTGATCCACCCACCTCGGCCTCCCAAAGTGCTGGGATTACAGGCGTGAGACACCATGCCCGGCCAGCAATTTTTTTTTTTTTTTTTTTTTTGAGACAGAGTCTTGCTCTGTCACCCAGTCTGCAGTGCAGTAGTACAATCACTGCTTACTGCAGCCACAGCCTTGACCTCCTGGGCTCAAGCAATTGTCTCACCTCAGCCCCCTGAGTAGCTAGGACTACCGGCACGTGCCACCAAGCCTGGCTAATTTTTTTGTATTTTTGTGTAGAGACAGGGTTTTGCCATGTTGCCCAAGCTGATCTTGAACTCCTTCGCTCAAGCAGTCTGCCCTCCTCAGCCTCCTAAAGTACTGGGATTACAAGCATGAGCCACTGTGCCTTGCCCTATTTATTTAAAGACAGAATCTCACTCTGTCACCCAGACTAGAGTGTAGTGGTACAATTTCAGCTCACTGTAACTTCCACCCCCAAGTGATCCTCCTGCCTCAGCCTCCCAAGTAGCTGGGACTACAGGCATGAGACACCACACCTGGCTAAATTATAGCTGTATTTAATAATAAACTACTTTTACATGATTGTGATATATAATTTATGATTATCAAAATTTAAAACTTACCAGGGAAGGAGTATTGAACTTGATTTCTTCAAAGCAGCCATCAAACATTAAACTAAATGTTGGATCTACACACACACACACACACACACACACAAAATTATTAAACATTAAGGCCATTAAATAACTTTTCCAGTTATACTTTTCTACGAAAATATTCAGCACCCCGCCACCCCCACTGCCCAGTGCTGTGGTACAGTCATAGCTCACTGCAGCCTCAAACTCCTGGGCTCAAGTGATCCTCTGCCTCAGCTTCCCAAGCAGCCAGGACTATAAGCTCAAGCTGCTACACCCAGCTAATTTTTAAGTTTGTTATAGAGATGGGGTCTCACTATGATGCTGAGGCTGATCTCAAACTCACAGGTTCAAGTGCCCACCTTAGCCTCCCAAAGTGCTGGGATTAAAGGCATGAGCCACCACACCTGACCAACTATGATCTTCTAATAAAACTACTAGCTGGGCACGGTGGCTCATGCCTGTAATCCTAACACTCTGGGAAGCCGAGGCTGGTGGATCGCCTGAGGTCAGGAGATCAAGACAAGCCTGACCAATATGGTGAAACACTAAAAATACCAAAATTAGCTTGGCGTGGAGGCGTGTACCTGTAGTCCCAGCTACTCAGGAGGCTGAGATGGCACCACTGCACTCCAGCCTGGTCGACAGAGCGAGACTCTGTCTCAAAACAAAACAAAATAAAAAGTCTCAAAACAAAACAAACAAAAAACACCTAGCTTGTGATTAATAAGATTTTTCTCAATATTCTTAGAGTACAGTCACTAAGTACCAAATGGGTATTAATTTGTAAGTAGAGCCTAGCCTCATGAATGTTTATAATTAGAAAAATATTAGAATATTATAATATTAGTATTTGTAGTTTTTTAAAAAAGAAATTGAGTTTTTAAAATTAAACATTCTGTGATAATTTTTTAGAAGATGGATCAATTCTATTAGGCTGATGGTTGCTAACTAAATATGCAAAAATCCGTAAGTGTTATCAGGGACTAAAGAATGGCAAAGTTCAGTATTAAGAACAGCGGAAAGATTGCGTTCCATAAAAAATCCTGACCACTAAATAGATTTTGTGATCTAATTATAGCTATGATAAGGAAGCAAGGAGAAGAATCTAGTATTTTCCCTACCAAAATACCTTAACTAGATCTCTTATTTGCATTCTAGAGATTGTTCTCTGCTTCCTAAATATCTAACACCCAACACAGTAACCCAAGGAAGTATCCATTTTTAAAAAGTGATTGCTATTTTGTGAGTTAATTATAATTACTCCAGTCTCCAGATTAACTACAGATTTGAGTAACTGTTTAACTGAAGTAAAATCATTGTTACCTACCACTTGTAGTAAGGATTACAGGTCGTTTAGTTGTTGCCATGAATGTTTTGATTGCATTCAAAAACCCAGCATCCTCATCAAAGATTACATCGACCTACAATTTATTAGAATATTAATGTAGTAAGTAACAATACACTTACTGAATATCAGTTACGTATACACAGTAAATATTCTGTTAGAGACAAAATTTATGAATTTATGAACAGTGTGAATTCAGCCCATGTTGAAAGTTTATAATGTCACACACTATAATGAATTTTAAAATGAACTATCAAATGTTAAAAACATAACCACCTATAACTAGACAGATATGAATCTGAATTTATACAATCATTTAACAATAATTAGCAGCTATGAATTACATTAATCTTCCTCAAAAATTCTTGTAGAGTTGACAGTTTCATTTGCTTTCATTTCAAATAGATACACATATTCCTGACCTCCTTAGCTATTTTACAATTCTTTATAAGAAAACGTATAGTATTTTTTAAAGTAAGTCTTTATCGTGAGCTCTCACAAATGTATGCTTCTATAAGCCTACCTCCTCAAAAAGAATAAGAGATGTTGCATTTTTTCTGTTGGGTTCTTCAGCTCCAACATCTTTGACATTTGAATTAGTTGCATTTGTAGATTTAGTCTGAGTAATTTGTTTCTGTTCAAAAAATTTTTTTATTCCTGCATAAATAAAATATTGGTATTTTAGGTAAAATCAACTTTTGGTAAAACACTGGATATTTTTACAGAATAAGCTCAAACTGAAATCCATTATCAAAACTGAAACAGGAAAGGCATAGTGGCTCATGCCTGTAATCCCACTTTGGGAGGCCACGGCGGGCAGATCACCTGAGGTCAGGGGTTCAAGACCAGCCTGGCCAACATGGCGAAATCTCAACTCTACTACAAATACAACCATTAGCTGGGTGTGGTGGCACATGCCTGCAATCTCAGCTACTCAGGAGGCTGAGGCAGGAGAATCACTTGAACCCAGGAGGGCAGAGGTTGCAGTGAGCCAAGATAGCACCACTGCACTCGAGCCTGGGTGACAGAGTGAGATTCTGACTCAAACAAACAAAAACTGAAATAATCTGGGCGTGATGGCTCAGGCCTGTAATCCCAGCACTTTGGGATGCTGAGGTGGGTGAATCACTTGAGGTCAACAGTTCAAAACCAGTCTGGCCAATATGGCAAAACCCTGTCTTTATTAAAAATACAAAAATTAGCTGGTGTGGTGGTGCCTGCCTGTAATTCCAGCTACTCAGGAGGCTGAGGTGGGAGAATCTCTTGAACCCAGGAGGAGGAAGTTGCAGTGAGCCGAAATTGTCCAGCCTGGGTAATAGAACAAGACTCTGTCTTTAAAAAAAAAAAAGGTGAAACAAAATATTAAAACTTCTATATGTAGAACCTTCAGCCTTCAGTGTAGCTGAGATTTAATAAATAGCAACAGGAACTCGTAAAATGTGTTCACATTTTTATGTATAAGGGTCATTATTAAAAAATATAAAATGTAATTTGTCAATTTAATGTCTTACCTTTATTATTTTCCAGAAGCATTCCTATTTCTTCATTATTTTTAGGTTTGGAAGATACTTTAAAATAATTTGCCAAGGTTTTGGGAGGAAGTGCTCGCTTTGGTCCACTACTTTTTGGTGACGGTGGAGGAACTTTTCTTGGTGATGTAACAACTTTCTTAGGAGAGCTTATTTTTTCTGCCCAAAACAAATTGCCTTTAATGATAAATATTCTAAAAATCATACAGGTAACAAGATAATTAGCCACATTCTATATTTCTACTCTTACCGATTAAAAATCAAAGGCACAGAAATTTTCTTTCATTCTTACATTCAAATACTTTGTATATTCAGATATTACTATATTTATTTATTCTACCAGTACGGAAGGTTAAGCCAGTCATTTAGAGAAGACACTCTACTCCAAATAAATACATATTCTTTCTTTTTTTTTTTTTTTTGAGACAGGGTCTCACTTTGTTACCCAGGTGGAGTGAAGTGACATAATCTTGGCTCACTGCAGTCTCAACTTCCTAGGCTCAAGCAATCCTCCCGCCTCAGCCCAAGTAGCTGGGACTACAGGAGCATGCCACCATGCCTGGCTAATTTTTTGTATTTTTATTAGAGACGGGGTTTTGCCATGTTGTCCAGGCTGGTCTCAAACTCCCGGGCTCAAGCGATCCACCCGCCTCAGCCTCCTAAAGTGCTAGATTACAAGTGTGAGCCACCGTACCCGGCCAGAAATATTCTTATAACAAATAATGTTCACAATCCCTCCACTGATTCTTTTCTACATCTGCTTAAAGTCAGAAGAGGGTAGAAGGAAAATAACAATATCCACTGAGCACATTACAGACCTTTGTTGTACAACTTTAATTTAGACCTGTAATAAATTAATATTATAAGCAAATAATATGTATTTCTAGAGATACTTTGGAAGATAGACACAAAGTTAAAAAATAAATAGTTCACCTCTGCTCTCCAGAATCCCCATGGCATTTTCCCACAGCATATATCCTCTCTTCCCCACTAAGTACCTGGCTTTAGTCCTTACAAGTCCTAATTACTGTATGGCCTGAGAACAGGATCTTCCTCACATACCATCTTATGTTCACATTTCCATACCTGTGTCCTATTCTTCTTTTGTACCTTCTGCCTCCACAGATCTTATCACAGCCCTTGTATATTAAGTGTTCAATAAGCTTACTGAAAATCTTGAGGTTAAAAAAGCTGTCACAGACATCACCATCATTTCATAAATATAAAACATTTCAACACCACAGGTAAGAGATACAATATCTTAAAATATAAAAATATTTGGCCGGGCGCAGTGGCTCATGCCTATAATCCCAACACTTTGGGAGGCTGAGGCGGGCAGATCACAAGGTCAGGAGTTCGAGACCAGCCTGGCTAACATAATGAAACCCTGTCTCTACTAAAAATACAGAAATTAGCCAGGCGTGGTGGCAATTGCCTGTAATCCCAGCTACTCAGGAGGCTGAGGCAGGAGAATCCCTTGAACCTGGGAGGTAGAGGTTGCAGTGAGCTGAAATCACGCCACTGCATTCCAGCCTGGGCGACAGAGCCAGATTCTGTCTCAAAAAAAAAAAAAAAAAAGAAATTTTACAACAAAAGAACCACCTTCTTGTAGAAATAGCTAACTACAGGTCTGGGACATCCTGACATGCCAGAAAGCAAGGAAAATATCAACTATTGCTGGGGCTATGTCAAAAGGACAGAAACCAATTAAAACAGTTCCCTGCTAGCCAAAGATGGAAAAATATGAACACGAAGAGAAAACAAGATAGGATTCTGCTTCTAGCCAAGGTATAGAATTGGCACTGGATTTATCCTCCCATTGGAAATAGGAACAACAAAAAAACTGGACATAGTATATGAAATAACACTTTTCAAGCCTTTTTCATCATGCAACAATGGACAGTAATCTCTGACATACAAAAACAAATAATGTGAACACTAGTACTGCCCAGCCTACTGCCCTGAGAAAATCTCCATAGCGAGGGGAAAGCCAATCCATGTTTTCTGAATTGAGACTGCACTAGAAACCTAAGGAGGTTGGCCAGGTGTGGTGGCTCATGCCTGTAATCCCAGCACTTTGGGTGGCTGAGGTGGGCAGATTTGAGGCCAGGAGTCTGAGACCAGCCTGGCCAACATAGTGAAACCCCACCCCATCTCTACTCAAAATACAAAAACATTAGCTGGGCACGGTACCGGGTGCCTGTAATCCCAGCTACTTGGGAGGATGAGCCAGGAGAATCGCTTGAACCTGGAAGGCGGAGGCTGCAGTGAGCCAAGATTGCACTACTGCACTCCAGCCCAGGTGACAGTGCGAGACTGTCTCAAAAAAAGAAAAAGAAAGAAAAAGAAACCTGAGGAGGCCGAATAGACAGAGATGTTGGGAAGAATACAGAAGAAACAGCTGGGCAAAGCTCTTGAAATTTGCAGAGTCCCCCTCAAGTCTAAAAGTGAGTACTCATGAGTGAAAGATCAGAGGAAACCATCTCTGAGGCTCACAGAGAGCTGGGAATGATTCATCTTCCCATCAAGTAGACTGACAAACATAACTAATAGAGTATTGAAGCATTCAGAAAGGTTTGCCTAAGTAGTAGGGCAAAATTAGCCCTAGACTAAGTGTTGCTACTGTTTTGCCTACTGCAGTTTAAAAGACCTGAAAAGGCTGGGTGTGGTGTTGGCTCACACTTGTAATTCTAGCACTATGGGAGGCCAAGGCAGGAGGACTGCTGGAGGCCATGGGTTTGAGACTAGTCTGACAACACAGCAAGACTGTCTCTACAAAGAAAAATTGTTTTAATTAGCTGAGTACAGTGGTCTGTAGTCCTAGCTACTCAGAAGGCTAAGGTGGGAGGTTGACTCAAGCCCAATTCAAGGTGGCAGACAGCCATAATCATGCCACTGCACTCCAGCCTTGGCAACAGATTAAGACTGTCTCAAAAACAAACACACACAAAACCTGAAAATAATAAATTTCCAACTATCTTAACCACCTCACCAAAGAAAGTTAACAAATAGTTATAGATACAGAAAGAGCAGAATTGATAATTTAAAAAAAAAAGTCATAGGAATACATAAATATCCAGCACACAAGAAGGTAAACTGTATGAAGTCTGACATGCAATCAAAATTATCCAAAGAAGGCATCCAAAGAAGCAGAAAAATACAATTCGTAATGAGAAAGGGAAAAATCAATCAATTGAAAAGCCAACTCAGAAATGACACAGATGGGCCAGGCACGGTGGCTCACGCCAGTAATCCCAACACTTTGGGAGGCCAAGGTGGGTGGATCACCTGAGGTCAGGAGTTCGAGACCAGCCTGGCCAACATGGAGAAACCCCGTCTCTAATAAAAATACAAAATTAGCCGAGTGTGGTGGCACATGCCTATAATCCCAGCTACTTGGGAGGCTGTGGCAGGAGGAGAATTGCTTGAACCCAGGGAGGTGGAGGTTGCAGTGAGCAGAGATCGCACCATGGCATTCCAGCCTGGGCACCAAGAGCGAGACTCCGTCAAGAAAGAGAGAAAAGGAAGGAAGGAAGGACACGGATGATGAGAATCAGTAGCCAAGACCACTAAAACAGTTGTTATAACTGTATTGCATATGTTCAAAAACCTAGAGGAATGTCTGGGCACATGGTAAGTAGAAAAACACAAGATATAAAAAAGACCCAAATCAAACTTCTAGAAATGAAAACACACTTATAGTAGTGACAGCATACTAGATACTGCAGAAGATGTATAAACTTAAATAGTAATAACCAAACTGAAACAAAAAGAGGAAAAAGACTGAAAAACTGAACAAAGCATCAGTGTGCCAGGAGACCATTTCAAGTGGTCTAAAATACCTATAATAACTGGAGTTGCCAAAGGAAATGGGGAGTACAGAAAAATATTTCAAGAAATACTGTTGAAATTTATCAACTTTGACCTTCCCAACTATAAACATATATGCAAGAAACTCAACAAATCCCAAGTACAAGAAACATGAAGAAGAGTACACCAAGGCACATCATAATCAAATTACTTAAAACCAGTGAGAAAATCTTCAAAGCAACAAACAAATAATAAACACAAAGAGTTGAAACATATTATATGTATATAAAAATCCATGAGTTCATAATAACACTTAAAAAATTAAACTACACAAAAACTCACTGGTCAACTGTCAAAGCTGCTAGGACACCATTACTCTAAGAACTAATAAAGGAAAGAATGAAGCATTTCTGGTGCCTACACACTGTATTTCAAAGCATCCAAAGAGGTGAGGAATAGTGTTTCTTCTTAAAATTCTAATAAATGCAAAAAACAGAATTATAAAATTATCATTTTGTAATCTACAATGGATAATCTGCTATAATGTCATAGGAAATACACGACCCACCTATACCTGTATGCCAGACCCAGAACAGAACCTGAATCTAATCAAGCCCATAGATCTACTGCTAGTTTACAAGAAATATAGGGAAGAGAAATACGTTAACTGATACCAAGAAGATATAATCAGCAGACAAATCCAGAACGTAAAAAATTTCACAATGAATGATTCAGATTCTTCAACAGATAAATGACATGAAAAGAAAGGTGAGTGAACTGTTAGCGAGATTAAAAGAAAGTTAAGAGACATGAATCAAATATAAGATATGAACGTTGTTTGAATCCAGATTTGAAAAAATAATTTGAAGCAATAGAAAACTGACATCAGACTGTATATTAGATGATACGAACAAATATAGTTAATAGATCTTTTGTTTTTTGGAGGCAGGGTCTCACTCCGTCACCGAGGCTGGAGTGCAGTGGTCCAATCACAGCTCACTGCAGCCTCAACCTTCCAGGCTCAAGTGATCCTCCTACCTCAACTTCCAGAGTAGCTGGGACTAAAGGCACACACCACCAGACCCAGCTAACTTTTTTTTTTTTTTTTGTAGATACAAGGTCTCACTATGCTGCTTAGGCTGGTTGTTAATTCTGCTGGGTCTGATTATGATATTATAGTTATGCTTTTTAAAAAGTCCTTATCAGATAGAGATAAATATTGAAGAAGGTATGGGTGAAATGATATGACGGGCTTCAGATTTGTTTTAAAATAGTCTGGTGGGGGTGGGCAGAGAACATGTGTATATGCAGAAGATAAAAAGTGGCAAAATGCTGCTAATTAACATGATTTTCTTAGATTTTGTCTTTTTCAAAATGTTATGGCTTAAGGAAAATAATTTACTTACTTGGTGACTTGCCTATGTTGTAGCTACTAAAAAAACAGGGTTTTTGTGAGTTTACACCTTGTTTGTCTACTTGATGGGACTGAGTAGCTTCCTTCAATTGAGATAGAATTTGTCTACCGCTGCGCTGGGAAGAGGCATTGACTTCAAATATCTAAAAGAAGAATATAAGAAAAAACAAAGGGGGAATGGTTTATGTTTCCTTTTAATCCAAGGGTAATTATCATGTTAACATTCTCCCGTCATAGCTGTTACTAACCTTAAACCCAAGTTCCTGGGCGCAAGCATACACTGCAGCAGTTTTTCCCACTCCTGTTGGCCCTGATATAAGGACGGTATTGCAAAGATGACTCTCTTCTTCATCATCTGAACTGCCTTTGAAGTCTATGCTACCCAAGACATCTGAAAAATTATTCAATTGCATAAAAAATAATTGCTGAGGAAGCAATTCTACTTTATGAAACCCAATGATCAAATCTCATTTCTTGAAATAAATGCTGAAAAATGAATTTATAAAAAGTAGGAAATCAAATATAAAATACCAATTAAGAAATTTTATAGAAAGTTTTAGTTAATCTAACTCTAAAAATGTTCAGTGAAACAGTGAAAAAAAATGACACGAAATACCTTCCTGTTTCTCATCTCTTTTTCCCTTCAGATTTTGTCTTTCTTCCAATTCAGCTCTTCTTTTCCAGTCTTTCAACCAACTGCCACAAGAAAATGTAATAAAAATAATTCACAGAATACAGCTATCTCTTAGACTTTCTGTTAAAATGATTACGGGGGAAAGTTATGGCATATGGTTAGTTTCTAAGCAATCCATAGTGCTTCAGAATCAACCAAAAAGTAAAATATTTTTACACGGACAGGAACATTTTTAAATGAAGTAGTTTCTGCCAAAATATACAAGACTATATGTGCAAGAATATTCACTGCATCATTGTTTAGCCTCTAACAGGAAAAACATAAAAGTATACCAGTGGGGGAAAGGATACATTATAGTACACTCACTTAGAAACCAGTACACAGCAATTAAAAAGAACTGAGGTGGCAGGGCAGGCATGGTGGCTCAGGCCTGTAATCCCAGCACTTTGGGAGGCAGAGGCAGGTGGATTGCTTGAGCCCAGGGGTTTGAGACCAGCCTGGGCAACACAGCGAAACCTGTCTCTACAAATAATACAAAATTAGCCAGGCATGGTGGTACATGCCTGTAATTGCAGCTACTTGGGAGGCACAGGTAGGAAGATGGCTTCAGCATGGGAGGTGAAGGCTGCAGTGAGCCAAGATTGCAACATTGCACTCCAGCCTGGGCAACAGGGCAAGACCCTGTCTCACACACATACAAACACACATACACACAAAAGAACTGTGGTATATTGTGTAATTACATGAAAGACGCCTAATACACAATGTACAACAGAAAGATTAAATTCTAATCTGGAGCTAGAATGCATGAGTTTAAATCCCAGTTCCATCACTTTCTACCTGTGTGACCTTGGACAAATAACTCAGCCTCTCTAAGCCTTGGTTTCTTCATCTGTGAGATGAGAACAGAATTTATGCTTACAGTTTTTTTCTTTTTTTAGACAGTCTTGCTTTGTCACTGGAGTGTAAGGGTACAATCATAGCTCACTGCAGCCTCAAATTCTTGGACTCATGTGATCCTCTCACCTCAGTCTCCTGAATAGCTCAGAAACCAGGTGCATGCCACCATGCCCAACTATTTTATTTTTTGTAGAGATAGGGTCTCCCTATGTTGCCCAGGCTGGTCTCAAACTCCCAGCCACAAGCAATCCTCCTGCCTCAGCCTACCAAATCAGAGATTTACAGATATGAGTCACTGTACCCAACTGCTCAGAGTATTGTTCTAAGGATAAAATGAATTAATAATAATACAAGTACATAGAAAAGTACCAACTTCATGCAATTAATTATGGGTCCATAAGTCCTTATATGAAATCCTTTGGGCCAGATTGTTTTAGAATTCATAATTTTTCAGATACTTAAAAGGTTATTTGGTACATATACTGCATATGACATAATACTTCTAATAGGGTCTATGCAGTACATCCACAATCACTTAAGTTGTCTTGGTTTGATTTTTTTTTTTTTTTTTTTGAGACAGAGTATCACTCTAGCCCAGCCTGGAGTGCACTGGCACAATCTCAGCTCACTGCAACCTTTGCCTCCCGGGTTCAAGTGATTCTCATGCCTCAGCCTCTGTGGTAGCCAGGATTACAGGCAAGCATCACCATGCCCAGCTAATTTTTGTATTTTTAGTAGAGACAGGGTTTCGCTATGTCTCTTTTGCCAAACTCCTAGCCTGAAGTGATCGGCCCACCTTGGCCTCCCAAAGTGCTGGGATTACAGGTGTGAGCCACCGCACCCAGCCATCACTTAATATTTTTATTTAAAAATATTCAGAATTTTTTGGATGTGAGAATTGAAGACAAAGGACCAGGGACCTGAATTAATAGTAATGTGATCCCATTTGTTAGAAAGGAAGAACTAACATATGCATACAATATTTTTCTGGAAGATTTTACAAGAAAGTTGAATGATTATCTCTAAAGAGTAAAAATGTAAGAAAAGAGCTACTTTTCACCTAAAATTCTACCAGTTTTTTAAGGATTTTATCATAAGATACATTACTTTAAAACTATAATTATATAAAAATAAAAATAGTAAAACTAAGTTTGTAAACTATTTCTCAATTCCTTTACAAATTTACCAACCTATGTAACTTTTTTGTAGCTAACTCATTTCCTATGAGTTCACCAGCAGTCTGAGGTTGATACTTTTCTGTCCAAAGCATGTCTTCAGTTCCAGAATCTAAAACAAACAAACAAAAAAATTAAACATATTCCTTGACATAAACATATATGAATTCTTAGTCACTGATATTATTGTTACAATGTCACAGTAGGTATTTGCAGAAATATTTATATTTACAAAATGCCAACTAGGTAATTTTAAAACAATGTTACATTTAAAATTCTTCACACCAAACCCTTCCCCTAAAAAAAAAAAACACCACCATAATCTTATTAAAATTTTAAAGTGCACACTTAAACATTTGTTTTCTTTTCTTTTAGGATTACCATTTGGCCCAGCAATCCCATTACTGGGTATATACCTAAAGGAAAATAAATTGTTCAACCAAAAAAACACAAGTACTCACTTGTTTATCAGCACTATTTATTTTTTATTTTTTTATTTTTGAGATGGAGTCTCGCTCTGTTGCCCAGGCTGAAGTGCAGTGGAGAGATCTCGGCTCACTGCAACCTCTGCCACCCAGGTTCAAATGATTTTCCTGCCTCAGCCTCTCAAGAAGCTGGAATTATAGGCATGCGCCACCATGCCCGGCTAATTATTGTATTTTTAGTAGAGACAAGGTTTTGCCATGTTGGCCATGCTGGTCTCAACCTCCTGATCTCAGGTGATCCACCCGCCTCGGCCTCCCAAAATGCTGAAATTAGAGACGTGAGCTACCGCCCCTGGCCACTTTGTTACTTTTTTTAAACTTTTTAATTTTAAAATTGCCATCCCTTCACTTGAGGTCAGGAGTTTGAGACCAGCCAACATAGCGAAACCCTATCTCTACTAAAAAATAAAAATAAAAACAAACAACTCATCTTTGCACAGGGGCCATGCTAATCTTCTCTGTATTAGTCTGACTTTAGTGTACGTGCTGCTGAAGTAAGCACAATACAAATTTTTTTTTTCTTTTGGAGATGGGAGTCTTTCTCTGTCACCCAGGTTGGAGTGCAATGATGCAATCTTGGCTCCCTGTAACCTCCACCTCCCAGATTCAAGCCATTCTCCTGCCTCAGCCTCCCGAGTAGCTGGGATTACAGGCACACACCACGCCTGGCTAATTTTTGTATTTTTAGTAGAGACGGGGTTTCAACATGTTAGTCAGGCTGGTCTCGAACTCCTGACCTCATGATCCCACCGCCTCAACCTCCCAAAGTGATGGGATTACAAGCATGAGCCACTGCCCCCAACCAATACCAGATTTTTTTTTAAAGCACATATATTGGCCAGGTGCAATGGCTCATGCCTGTAATCCCAGCACTTTGGGAGGCCAAAGTGAGCAGATCATTTGAGTTCAGGAGTTCAAGACCTGCCCAGGCAACATAGTGAAACTCTGTCTCTACAAAAATTAGCTGGATGTGGTGGTTCATGCCTATAATCCCAGCTACTCAGGAGGCTGAGGCAGGAGAATCATTTGAACCAGGGAGACAGAGGTTGTGTGAGCTGAGATCAGGTAACTGCACTCCAGCCTGGGCAACAGAGCGAGACCCTGTCTCAAAAAATAAAAAATCAGAAAATAGAAGCACAGAAAAATCAAAGATTGAACACTTATTTGTTAATAGGGTTATTTGTAAGCCCATAATCTGCGAGGTTTCACTTATTTCAAATGCATATTTATTGTTTGAAAGTTGGAATAAGCACATACAAAAAGGAGAAGAATGAAAAGTTAAAAAAAGTTAAAAAAAAAAGAGTTGTAGGACAAGAAGGAAAAACTCTTAATTTGCCAGGAATGGAAGACATTAATATTTCTGGTACAGATTGTCATCATCTAATTATTAGAATATCAATATCTGCACTTTGGGAGGCCAAGGCAGGTGGATCACCTGAGGTAAGGAGTTCAAGACGCACCTGGCCAACATGGTGAAAGCCTGTCTCTACTAAAAACACAAAAATTATCTGGGCGTGGAGGCGGGGACCTGTATTCCCAGCTACCCAGGAGGCTGAGGCAGGAGAATCACTAGAAACCAAGAGGTAGAGAGAGGTTGCAGTTAGCTGGAATTGTGCCATTGCACTCCAGCCTGGGCAACAAAAGTAAAACTCTGTCTCAAAAAAGAAAAATGAAATCTGAAATTAAAATACAATTCAATTGATTTTTTAAAAAAAGAATATCAAAATCTTCAACTGTTTTGGTTTCCACTTTAGATGTAGTCAAAGCAATCTGTTTCTTCTGGGATGTTTTAGAAAATATACCTTTGGAAGAATCTCGCTTTATCCCAGAAGAGTTGTTTCTTTTGCCAAGTTCTTCTGACTTCCTATTGGTCTTTTCCAGATTTTCTGAATACTCATTTGGTTTCTTTCTTTTTGACTTAGAATTTTCTGCTTCCACTCGTTTCCTTTTGGTTTCTTTATGGTTGACATCTGGCTCTAGTTCTACTTTGGGAATTAAAGAAATGCATGTGCTTACTAATCAACAAAAAACATTAATATCAATATCACTTCCAAGTATCCAATAATTTTATAACTTTAAAATGAAAAAGCAAGCCAGGTGCAGTGGCCAAGGTCTATAATTCCAGAACTTTGGGAGGTTGAGGTAGGCAGATTGCTTGAGTCTATGCATTTGAGACCAACCTGGGTAACATGAGGAAACCCCATCTCTACTAAAAATATAAAAATTAGCCAGGAGTGGTGACGTGCACCTGTAGTCCCAGCTACTTAGGAGGCTGAGGTAGGAAGATCACATGAACCCAGAAGGTTGAGGCTGCAGGGAGCCATGACTACACCACTGTACTCTAGCCTGGGCCACAAAGTGAGGCCTTGTCTCTTAAAATACAAAAATTAGCTGGGCCTGGTGGCATGTGCCTGTAATCCCAGCTACCTAGGAGGCTGAGGCAGGAGATTCACTAGAACCCGGGAGACAGAGGCTTCAGTGAGACAAGGTCGCGTGACTGCACTCCAGCCTGGGGGACAGAGCAAGACTCTGTCTCAATAAATAAATTAATTAATGAATAGGCCAGGTTTGGTGGCTTATGCCTGTAATCCCAGCACTTTGGCAGGCTAAGGCAAGTGAATCACTTGAGGTCAGGAGTTTGAGACGAGCCTGACCAACATAGTGAAACCCCATCTCTCCTAAAAAATATAAAA
Source organism: Cacajao melanocephalus (assembly GCA_963573385.1). NCBI lineage: Eukaryota > Metazoa > Chordata > Mammalia > Primates > Pitheciidae > Cacajao > Cacajao melanocephalus. The sequence goes on along the minus strand of CAUYLG010028342.1, from coordinate 51,783 downwards.
ATTAGCTGGGCATGGTGGCAGCACCTGTAATCCCAGCTACTAGGGAGGCTGAGGCACCGAATCACATGAACCCGGGAGACAGAGGTTGCAGTGAGCTAAGATCATGCCACTGCACTTCGGCCTGGGTGGCAGAGCAAGACTCTATCACAAAAAGTAAATTAATTAATTAATTAAATAAAATGAAAAGCCAAGAATCAAATACAACATACTGAAAGCAAGCTGGAGATCTTAATACTTAGACTGTCTTTTGCACAATCTAAGTATTAAATTAAATTAAAGCTATTTAAGCTAAAATTATCTAAGGCATTCCTTAAATAAATGATTAATATTTTAACATAATTAAGCTATCTTTGGGTTGGCATTTTTGGAAACTGGCAGGGATTAACAGTGCACATTGCATTGTACAGGATACTTTTACTTCAGCTGAACAATTCTCCCTGCCAACTGTAAGCAATGTTGCCTATGGTGAACACTTCAATGGTTAAGTGTTTTCAAAACTGACATGTTAGGTTGGGCATGGTGGCTCATGTCTGTAATCCCAGCACTTTGGGAGGCCAAGGCAGAAGGATCACTTGAGCCCAAGAGTTCAAGACCAGCCTGGGCAACATGGAAAGACCTGGTCTCTACCAAAAATACAAAAACTAGCTAGTCTCATAACCTGGTCTCAAAAAAATAAATAAAAATTTTAAAATAAAATAAGCTGGGTGCAGTGGCTTATGCCTGTGGTCCCAGCTACTCAGGAGGCTGAGACACAGGAATCGCTTGAGCGCGAGAGGTGGAGGTTGCAGTAAGCCAAAGTTGCGCCACTGCACTCCAGCCCGGGTGACAGGGCAAGACTCCATCTCAGAAATAAAAATTTAAAAAAATATATAAAAACTCCAAACTGATATGTTAACATAAATGATAACAATTATCACTAACCTTGTTTACTATGACACTCAGAAGAAAGTACTTGGTGCTCAATTCGTTTTTGCAGAAGTAAGGGAAAATATTTTCTCAAGGAAAATTCAGGATTTGACCACCTAATTTCCTCAAGCAAAAGATTTCTTACTTCTTCAGTAAATTCATTCCTTGTCCTCATGAACTGCAATAAAGAACAAAATGCACAATAACAGATCCAACATCATCTATTTATGTTAATTACAATATTACCAACCACTTTCTGTCCATCATAAATCAGTATCAATGTAAGATTAGCTTTAGGCCGGGCACGGTGGCTCATGCCTGTAATCCCAGCACTTTGGGAGGCTGAGGCAGGTGGATCACCTGAGATCAGGAGTTCGAGACCATCCTGGCCAACATCGCGAAACTATATCTCTACTAAAAATACAAAAATTAGCCAGGCATGTGCCTGGTGGCACGTGCCTATAATCCCAGCTACAAGGGGGGCTGAGGCAGGAGGATTGCTTGAACCTGGAGGCAGAGGTTACAGTGAGCCAAGATTATGCCACTGCACTCTAGCCTGGGCAACAGAGCGAGACTCCTTCTCAAAAAAGAAAAAGAGATTAGCTTTAGTCACTAAATATAAAGCTTACGAATAATTAATTTACTTTAATTTTTCTCCCTTTGAACTAATTATATCTATTAGATTATAAAGCTAACGTATAAAGTATCTAAATGTGCTATGTAATCTAATATTCTTTCAGAACTGGCTATCATTAATTCTTAAAATGTTTTTAAAGCTCTATGAGTATTTAAAAAAAATATGTACTACAATTAGATTTTTTAAAAATTAAACTCTAGGACAAAACTAGAGGCTACAAGAGTAGATATCCAAAAATATTTTTCCTCTGCAAGATGTAAGCGAAACACTCTACAATGGATGAACTCTTTAATACTTACCACAGCAGCAGAATTACTGCTTTTCAACTTTGAATTCAATGTAGAAAATTCACCAAGAGCAATAACACATTTCGAGAGATCTGTTACTTCAGTGTTCAGTTCTTTCAATTTAGTTAAGAGAGGACAAGGGGGTGGTTTCAAATGCCACAAACAGCACCCTAAAGAAAAATAGAAAAAACATCTTAATTAACCTTATTTATACACTATCCATTTACTGAAAGTCAAATATGTAAACATGAAAAGACTTGACAACTATATAATTAACACAAAAGTACCAAAAACCCAATGACTAGAAAGGGAAGAAAAATCCTAACCTCCAACAAATACAATTAATAAAAATCACAGCCAGGCGCGGTGGCTCACGCCTGGAATCCCAGCACTTTGGGAGGCTGAGGTGGGCGGATCACCAGGTCAAGAGATCAAGACCATCCTGGCCAACATGGTAAAACCCTGTCTCTACTAAAAATACAAAAATACAAAAATTAGCCAGATGTGATGGCAAGCACCTGTAATCTCAGCTACTCAGGAGGCTGAGGCAAGAGAACTGCCTGAACCCGGGAGGCAGAGGTTGCACTGAGCTAAGATCTCGCCACTGCACTCCAGCCTGGGTAACAAGCGAGACTCTGTCTCAAAAAACAAAACAAAACAAAAAAACCTTTTAGGAGGCAGTTAGCATTAGCATCCTGGTCTACTTCTAAGTCAGACCTGGATTCAAACCCAGCCTTTGCCACTTACTAACCTTGTGACCACCAGCAAGATCCTAAATCTTCGTTTCTTCATCCTCACATTCGAAGTGAGGGTGATAATAATAATTCTCAACCTCTTAAAGTTGTTATGGGGATTAAACTAGATAGGTATATGAATTGCTCAGCAGAATTTCAGACAATAGTATGTATTCAGTAATTCTGAAGGTTTTAAGAGAGAGAGGTTCCCTCTGTGTTTGCCTCTCTGATCATCTACAAATAGATATGCTAAGCTTTATGGCAGCACTCCTGTGAAAATTAGTTTATCAAAATGAGGCAAGAAAAGTATAACTAATTTCTGTAGTTGAACATACTATTAGAAATTGCTATATAAAGCTGTACTGGTAAAAATAACCAGAAGGCCTTAATCAATTGAATGGCCAGTGGCAGAGATGGGATAAGGAAAAGTAGAATAAATTACTGGAAAGACTAGCTGGGAAATACCCACATACAGAAGCTAAATTTTTTTTTTTGAGACAGGATCTCATTCTGTCACCTAGGCTGGAATGCAGTGGCATGATCACAACTCACTGCAGCCTTGACCTCCTAGACTCAAGTGATCCTCCCACCTCAGCCTCCAGAGTAGCAGGGATTACAGGCATGCACCACCATGCCTAGCTATTTATTTATTTATGAGACAAGATCTCACTGTGTTGCCCAGGCTGGTCTTAAACTCCTGGGCTCAAGCTATTCTCCACACTGGCCTCTCAAAGTTCTGGGATTACAGGGATGAGACACAGCACCCGGCCTATACCATTTTATTCAGGATACCTGAGCATCCATGAGTGCTGGTATCCACAAGGGGGTCCTGAAATCAAACCCACAAATAGTGAGGGAAATTGTCCTTAGAATTCACACTGAAATCATAAGAATGATAATTAGGCTGGGCATGGTGGCTCACACCTGTAATCCCAGCACTTTGGGAGACCGAGGCAGGTGGATCACCTGAGGTCGGGAGTTCGACTAAAAATACAAAATTAGCCAGGCATGGTGGAATGTGCCTGTAATCCCAGGTACTCTGGAGGCTGAAGCAGGAGAATCGCTTGAACCCGGGAGGCAAAGGTTGTGGTGAGCAGAGACTGCACCACTGCACTCCAGCCTAGGCAACAAGAGCGAACCTCCATCTCAAAAAAAAAAAAAAGAATAATTAAACCTCAGCCTCATCTTTAAGCAACTTACATAGTTTAATGTTACTTCTAACAGTTGGAAGAGTAAATATTCAATTATAAAAAACAAACTCACCATCATCCTTTTGTTGTACATGAACGACTCTCTGGAAGCTTGTACTCACTGCATTGTACACATCCAATGCCGCAGCTTTCTTTGCAATCTGCCGTTTCAACAAATCTGGCAAACCACTCATTAGGAAGTCACGCTTTGCTTTACATTGAACATCACAATCCAGAGATTTTTCAGATGTATCTTGACTTTTAAGAAAATGATTTGAAAAAGAAAAGCTAAGGTTATGAACAAAAGAATAAACTATAGTATCTCGAAAATAAACATTTTTAGCGCTGGGCGTGGTGGCTCATGCCTGTTACACAAGTACTGTGGGAGGCTGAGGTGGGTGGGTGGACCACTTGAGGCAAGCTCAAGACCAGCCTGGTCAACATGTTGAAACCCCATCTCTATTAAAAATACAAAAAATTAGCCAGGCGTGGTGGCATGGTGCCTGTAATCCCAGCTACTTGGGTGGCTGAGGCATGAGAACCGCTTGAGGCTGGAAGGCAGAAATTTACCTATATATAAAATCTATATTAGGTAATTTTATATAAAATATTTAAATATTAACTTTATGTATAAAATGTAATTATATAATGTATATATGTTATAAAAATTTTATATCAGGTAATTTTATATAAAATACTGACAAATACTTTGTTTTTTGGGTTTTTTTGAGACGGAGTCTCACTCTGTCACCCAGGCTGGAGTGCAATGGCACAATCTCCACTCACTACAACCTCTGCCTCCCAGGTTCAAGTGATTCTCCTGCCTCAGCCTCCTGAGTAGCTGGGATTACAGGCGTGTGCCACTGCGCCCAGCTAATTTTTGTATTGTTAGTAGAGACGGGGTTTCACCATCTTGGCCAGGCTGGTCTCGAACTCCTGACCTTGTGATCCACCCACCTTGGCCTCCCAAAGTGCTGGGATTACAGGCGTGAGCCACTGCACCCGGCAAAAATACTGACAAATATTAATTTTATTAAATTTATTTAATATATTTAAGTAATAAAATTACCTAAAATATAAGCTGGTCACATTCTTTTTTGATTATAACAAAACTGAAAGTCTTCCCATGTTAAGAAATTAAATAAAAATAAATATGTATAGAAAAAAATAACTTAAAGGACATCCACTAAAATGTTAATGGGGGCTATCTTTGGGTGGTAGGTGGGTTTTTCCCTCTTGTCTTTTGTTTTCTTGTTAAACAATCAGGAAAGAAAATCAGTGTCATATTTCATAAAGTTAATACAAGAACTTCTGATGTAATAGTGTTTCCGATGTAACAGCAGGAAGAGTAGGGTCCTTATTGTCTCAGTTTTGCCTAGTTTATCTTCAGATTGCAAATCACTGGAAAGCTGACTACAGTGGCAGGAGTGGGATGTAGGCAAAAGGATAGGGGAGAATGGGAGGCTGGAGTGGTAGAAGGAGGAGGTTGGGGTGGTGTGTCACAGCTTATATGCCCTTCCTAGCCTGTCTGTAGAGACAGCAAGAATGACAATATTCTGTGCAATTGGATATTTGGGCTGGTAATTCAAAAGAGGCTACAAAAACTTTTTCTGTATTTCTGTCTTCCTTTCCTCTTTGAGTGAAATGAAGGAGAAATGAGATATAAAGCCAGACAGAAAAATTAATTTTTGAAAAGAGGAGGTGTGCTTTTTTTTACTGTTAATTGGAGGGAAGGAGGAAAAGATGGGTAAAATCGTAGTTAAGGCCAGGCGCGGTGCCTCACGCCTGTAATCCCAGCACTTTGGGAGGCCGAGGTGGGTGGATCACGAGGTCAAGAGATCAAGACCATCCTGGCCAACATGGTGAAACCCTGTCTCTACTAAAAATACAAAAATTAGCCAGGCGTGATGGCACATGCCTGTGGTCCCAGCTACTTGGGAGGATGAGGTGGAAGAATTGCTTCAACCCAGGAGGCGGAGGTTGCAGTGAGCTGAGATTATGCCACTATACTCTAGCCTGGCAACAGAGCAAGACTCTGTCTCAAAAAAAAAAATTGTAGTTAAATTAGTATGTCCCTACAGCAGAAGGTAGGTATTAAGGAGATGGGTACAAGTTACTAATATAAAATATACCTATTATATAGAATGTATCATATGTTACACATACATTACATGCATATACACATATTAAACACATAGAAAATAGTTTTGAATGTGTGTGTGCATATATATATATATGCATATATATATATGTACACACATATACATCTGATATGGTCTGGGTGTGTGTTCCCTCCAAATCTCATATTGAAATATAGGCTGGGCATGTGGTTTATGCCTATAATCTCAGCACTTTGGGAAGCGGAGGTGGGCGAAATCACCTGAGGTCAGGAGTTCAAGACCAGTCTGGCCAACACTGCAAAACCCTGTCTCTACTAAAAATACAAAAATTAGCCAGGCGTGATGGCAGGTGCCTGTAATCCCAGCTACTTGAGAGGCTGCGGCAGGGAGAATCACTTGAACCTGGGAGGTGAAGGTTGCAGTGAGCCAAGATCATGCCATTGCACTCCAGCCTGGGCAACTGGGCAACAGAGCAAGACTCCGTCTCAAAACGAAAGAAAGAAATATAACCTCCAATGTTGAGGCAGGCTTAGGTGTCTGGGGTTATGGGGGCAGATCCCTCATTAATGGCCTAGTGCTGTCCTCACAGTAATGAGTAAGTTCTCTACCTATTAGTTCACCAGAGAGCTGGTTGTTTAATAGAGGCTGGCACCTCCTCCTCTCTCTTGCTACTTCTCTCACCATGTGACTGACACGTCTGCTCTCCCTTCCCCTTCTGCCATGAGTTAAAGATTCCTGAGGCCTCACTAACAGCTTGAGCAGATGCTGGTGCCATGCTTGTACAACCTGCAAAGCTGTGAGCCAAATAAACCTCTTTATAAATTACCTAGTCTTAGGTATTCATTTATGGAAATTCAAAACAGACAAACACAATATCCTAACTTTATCTACTGAAGAGGCCTAGAAGGATTGCCACATCAGGAGCAATGAGCTTCATGAGCACCTCCACAAAAAAGAACCAGGGGTCCACAGAGAGAAGGCAGGTAAAAGAGAGGCCTAGAATATCTTCCTGTTCCAGAACTTAAGAAATGCTTGGGCCAGGTGTGGTGGCTCACGCCTGTAATCCCAGCACTTTGAGAGGCTGAGACAGGCAGATCACCTGAGGTCAGGAGTTAGAGACCAACCTGGCCAACACAGCGAAACCCCATCTCTATTTAAAAAAAAAAAAAAGAAAAGAAAAGTTAAAATAATTTTTTTTAATGAAAAAAAAAAGAAACGCTCAATAAATTATGAGGACATGTTAAAGGAACACAGAAACCAAGCTGAAGAGCTCACACTGGCCAAATCAAAAATAATTTGAGTACCAAAATAAGTAATATGAATGGATTACAATCCATTGAATAAATTAAAAATGAAGAGATAAGAGAATAAACATAAACTGAGGAGATACAAAAGCTCCTCCTTATAGCAGCCAACTAACAAATAGAGAAAGAATGACTGCAATGGAGAATCAGCATTTGGAAACCATCATCATGTGGATCTCATCAATATCGAGACCAATAATTGCAAGTTTGATGAGAAACAAGATTTTGGCATTTAGTCAGATGCAATGGCTCAAATTTGTAATCCCAGCCAGGAGTTCAAGATCAGCCTGGGCAAAATAGTAAGATCTATTCTCTATTTTTAAAAAAGAAAAAGAGGCCAAGCGAGGTGGCCATGCCTGTAATCACAGCACTTTAGGAGACTGAGGTGAGCAGATCACTTGAGGCCAGAAGTTTGAGACAGACTGCTCAACATGGCAAAACCTCGTTTCTACTAAAAATACAAAAATTAGCCAGGTGTGGTGGTGCACACCTGTAATCCCAGCTACTTGGGGGGCTGAGGCACAAGAATTGCTTGAACCCGGGAGGCAGAGGTTGCAGGGACTGAGATCGTGCCACTGCACTCTAGCCTCGGTGACAGAGTGAGACCCTATCTCAAAAAATGAAAAAGAAAAAGAGAATAAAAAGATACTGGCATAATCTTAGAATTCTGTTCCACAAACTATTAGTCAATTTCAAAGGGAAAAGGACAAATTTGGACAATTCTGGCAGATATCAACATGTCCAGCTAATATGCCTCCGTGCATGATGCACCAAGGAGAGCAGGGCACTGTTTCTGTGGTAATCCTGTCAAGACTGTACGAGCTGGGTCTGGAAATGAGACAGACCCAGGTTGAGGGTCATCCTATAGAACATAAAATCTGCACTCTTTAATAAAAATGGTCAGGGTGCGGTGGCTCACGCCTGTAATCCCAGCACTTTGGGAGGTCAAGGCAGGTGGATCAGCTGACGTCAGAAGTTCGAGACCAGCCTGGCCAACATGGCAAAACCCTGTCTCTACTAAAAACAAAAAATTAGCCAGGCATGGTGGTGGGCACCGTAATCCCAGCTACACGGGAGGCTGAGGCAGGAGAATTGCTTGAACATGGAAGGTGGAGGTTGCAGTAGGCCAAGATCGCACCATTTCACTCCAGCCTGGGTGACAGAGTGAGACTCTGTCTCAAGAAAAAAACAAAAACAAGAAAACGTCAAGAATGTGGGGAATCTTGGTGAAGGAGATATGGGAATCTCTGTAGTATTCTGGCACCTCTCATAAGTTTAAAGTTATTTCAACATAAATTATTTTTTAAAAATCTTAGGGCCGGGTGCAGTGGCTCACGCCTGTAATCCCAACATTTTGGGAGGCCAAGGCAGGCAAATTATAAGGTCAAGAGATGGAGACCATCCAGGCCGACATGGTGAAACCCCATCTCTACGAAAAATACAAAAATTAGCTGGGCATGGTGGCATGCGCCTATAATCCCAGCTGCTCAGGAGGCTAAAGCAAGAGAATCGCTTGAGTCCAGGAGGTGGAGGTTGCGGTGAGCCGAGATCATACCACTGTACTCCAGGCCTGGTGACAGAGCGAGACTCCGTCTCAAAATATATAAATAAATTAAATTTAAATTTAAATTTAAATCTTTCATCTGGGTGTGGTTGCTCATGCCTGTAATCCCAGCACTTTGGGAGGCCAAGGCGGGAGGATTACAAGGTCAGGAGATCAAGACCATCCTGGCCAACATGGTGAAACCCCGTCTCCACTACGACACAAAAAAATTAGCTGGGCATGGTGGCGCACGCCTATAGTCCCAGCTATTTGGGAGGCTGAGGAAGGGGAATTGCTTGAACCTAGGAGGTGGAGGTTACAGTGAGCCAAGATCACACCACTGCACTCCAGCCTGGTGAGAGCAAGACTCTGTCTCAAAAAAAAAAAAAAAAAAAAAAAAAAAGATTTCATGGTACACGGATTTAGGAACATAAGAATAACTTAAGAAATCAAAGTGCAAATAGTCTAAAATTAGCAAATTTATTCCTTCAAACAATTCTGCAAGGTAAATCAAATGCAGGTAAGATAATAGCATGCTCAAACAGATGCTTTCCCCATTTTAGACTGCCATTTAGCAAGAATTTTCTTTAAAAGCACAGAATTCAGCCAGGTGTAGTGGCTTATACTTGTACTCCCAGCTACTTGGAGGCTGAGGGAGGAGGATCACTTGAGGCCAGGAATTCAAGACAAGCCTGGGTAACACAGCGAGACCCCATCTCTAAAAATAATTAATTAATATATACACAGAAATTCATCAAGCTACTAGGAAAGCAAAAGAGATTACTGAAGCTGACTTACAATTTTTCTTGTTTTTTGTTTGTTCTTGTTTTTCTTATTTATTTATTTTTTTTAAGAGAGAGTCTTGCCTAGGCTGGAATGCAGTGGCGCAATTATAGATCAGTGTAGGCCTGAACTCCTGGGCTCAAGTGATCCTCCTGCCTCAGCCTCCCAAGTAGCTAGGAGTACAGGTGTGCACTACTATGCCCAGCTAATTTTTTGTTTCACTTTTTTTCCCTAGAGACATGCTCTCACTTTGTTGCCCAGGCTGGTCTTGAACTCCTTAAAGCAGTCCTCCTGGCCAGGCATGGTAGCTCATGCCTGTAATCCTAGCACTTTAGGAGGCTGATGCGGGTGGATCACCTGAGGTCAAGAGTTCAAGACCAGCCTGGCCAACATGATGAAAGCCTGTCTCTATTAAAAATACAAAAATTAGTTGAGCATGGTGGCGCACGCCTGTAGTTCCAGCTACTTGGGAGGCTGAGGCAGGAGAATTGCTGAAACCTGGGAGGCAGACGTTGCAGTGAGCCAAGACGGCGCCACTGCACTCCAGCCTGCGCAACAGAGCAAGACTCTCTTTAAAAAAAAAAAAAAAAAAAAAAAGCAGTCCTGCTGTCTTAACCCTTGACCTCCTGGTCTCAAGAGATCTGCCCACCCACCTCAACCTCCTGGAATGTTGAGATTACAGGCCTGAGCTACTTTGCCTGCCCTACCCTATATATTTTTAAATAATAATTTCTTTAAAATAATGATTTTTTAAATATATCATTTGCAAATAAGGATAGTTTTACTTCTCCCTTGCCAAACCTTTATGTCCTTTTATATATCCTTCTTTTCTAATTGAACTATCCAAGATCTCTAGTAAGAGATGTCTTAGAGCTTGGAGAATATTATATTAAGTGAAATAAGCCAAACAGAAAGATAAATACCAAATGTTCTCACTCCTATGTGGAAGCTTAAAAAATTAACCTTAGCCTGAGTAATGTAGCAAGAACTCATTTCTACCAAAAAAACAATTAGCCGGACATAATGGTGCACATCTGTGGTTCCAGCTATTTAGGGGGCTGAGATAGCAGGATCACTTGAACCCAGGAGGTCGAGGCTGCAGTGAGCTGTGATCACACCACTGTACTCTAGCCTGGGCAACAGAGCAAGACTGTCTAAAAAAAAGGACAGGCGTGGTGGCTCATACCTGTAATCCCAGCACTTTGGGAGGCCAAGGCGGGTGGATCACAAGGTCTGGAGTTCAAGACCAGCCTGACCAACATGGTGAAACCTGGTCTCTACTAAAAATACAAAAATTAGCCAGGCATGGTGGCATGTACATGTAATCCCAGCTACTTGGAAGGCTGAGGCAGACGAATCGCTTGAACCCGGGAGAGGGAGGTTGCAGTGAGCCGAGAGTGTGCCATTGTACTCCAGCCTGGGTGACAGAGAAAGACTCCATCTCAAAAAAAAAAAAAAAAAAAATCTGATAGAAGTAGAGAATAAAATAGTGGTTAGTCAAGGTAGGAGAGGGGAGAGGGGGGGAGACATAGCCAGAGGTTGGTTAACAGACATAAAAGTATAGCTAGATAGGGGAAATAGCTTCAAGTGTTCTATAGTACTATATGGTCTCTATAATAAACAAAAATTTATTTTATATTTTCAAATTTTTAAGAAGAGCAAAATTTTTTATTTTTTTAATGACAAGGTCTTGCTCTGTCACCTAAGCTTGAGTGCAGTGGTGTGATTACGGCTCACTGCAGCCATGACCTCCCAGGCTCGTGTGATCCTCCTGTCTCAGCCTCCCAAGTAGCTGAGCCTATAGGCATACACCACCATGCCTGGCTAATTTTTTATTATTTTTTTAAATAGAGATGAAGTCCCACAATGCTGCCCAGACTGGTATTTTTCTGTTTTTATACGAACACAACACACTTTTACTACTGTAGGTTTGTTCAATGTCTTGAAATCACGTAGTGCAGAGGCCTTCAAATTTTCCTTCTTTTTCAAGAGTGTCTTTTCTATTCTAGGTTCTCTGTGTCTTTTAAATGTCAGGCTTGTCAAACCCATAAATTGGACTTTATCAAGTTTCTGTACTTCAAAAAATACAACAAATAAAAAGCTAAGGTAATGTATTTGCAAAACATATATCTGACAGAGGACATGTAGTCAGAATATATAAAGAACCCTCACAACTCAACAAGATGAAAGACAAGTCAATAAGAAAATGGGCAAAAGATTTCCCTAAGGAAGATATGCAAAAGCCAATAATCACATGACAGATGCTCCCCATCAGGAGACACAAGAAAAATGTAAATTAAAACTATGAAATATGACTACATAGCTATTCAAGTAGATAAAATTAAAAAGTGAAATGAAGATGTGTATCCATACAAAGACTTATACGTGAGTGTTCATAGCAGCTGTATTCCCAATAGCTTAAAACTGGAAAAGCCTGGGTGCAGTGGTGCACGCCTCAGTCCCAGCTGCTCCGGAGGCTGAGGAAGGAAGATTGCTTGAGCCCAGGAATTCAAGGCCAGGCTAAGCAACAGAGCAAGACTCCATCTCTCTTTTCTTTTCTTTTTTTGAGACAGAGTCTTGCTCTGTCACTCAGGATGGAGTGCAATGGCACGGTCTCAGCTCACTCAACCTCCACCTCCCAGGTTCAAGCAATTCTCCTGCCTCAGCTTCCCGAGTAGCTGGAATTACAGATGCCCGCCACCATGCCCAGCTAATTTTTGTATTTTTAATACAGACGAGGTTTCACCATATTGGCAGGATGGTCTCGAACTCCTGACCGCATGATCCGCCTGCTGCAGCCTCCCAAGGTGCTAGGATTACAGGCGTGAGCCAATGTGCCCATTCAAGACTCTATCTCTTAAAGCAGAGGGAAAAGACAAAAGGAAACAACCCAGATGTCCATTAACAGGTATATAGAGAGACAAAAAGTGGTATATCCATACAATGAATACTACTCAGCAAACACATGGCCAGGCGCAAAGGTTCATGCCTGTAATCCCAGCACTTTGGGAGGCTGAGGCAGGCAGATCATTGGAAGTCAGGAGTTCAAGACCAGCCTGGCCAACACGGTGAAATCCTGTCTCTACTAAAAATACAAAAATTAGCCAAGCATGGTGGCAAGTGCCTGTAATCCCAGCTACTCAGGAGGCTGAGGGGCAAGAATCACTTGAACCTGGGAGGCAGAGGTTGCAGTGAGCCAAGATCATGCCACTGTACTCCAGCCTGGGCAACAGAGCGAGACCCTGTCACAAAAAGAAAAGAAAAGAGAAAAGGAAAACCAATGACGTATTTGACAACATGAATAAATCTCAAAATCATGATGCCAATTACAAGATGCCAGACACAAAACAGCATGTACTATATGATTTCATTAACATAAAATTCTAGAAAATATATAAATTAGTGTACAGAAAAGAGACTGGCATTTGGCTGGGTTGGGGCCACGTAGAGAATGGACTGTAAAAGAGCATGACACGTCTGAGGCAGGTAGTAGAAATAATTTGGTATCTTGATTGTAGTGGTTTTGCTGTATGTACAACTGACAAAGCTCACCAAAATATATACTTTGAACTGATAGAGTTGACCGTGCATCGTGGCTCACGCCTGTAATCCCAACATTTTGGGAGGCCAAGGTAGGTGGATCACCTGAGTCCAAAAGTTCAAGACCAGCCTGGGCAACATGGCAAACCCTGTCTCTACCAAAGGAAAAAAAATACAAAAAATTAGCTTGGCATGGTGGTACATGCCAGCTACTTGGGAGGCTGAGGTGGGAGGGAGGATCACCTGAGCCTAGTAGGTCACAGCTGCAGTGAACTGTAATTGTACCACTACACTCCAGCCTGGCGACAGAGCAAGACTCCGCCCCAAAGAAAAAAAAAAGTACGTGTGTATGTGTTTGTGGGTATATATACTGTGCAAAAGCAGCCAGACACAAAATAATACATATATGAAGTATCTGTGATGTTCCAGAACAGACAAAATTAATCTATGGTAATAGAAATCAAACTAACTGATGGAAATAGAAATCAGAAAATTTTCGTAATCTTGTCGTGATGGTGGTGGTGGGGATAATAGGAAAAGAGGACATAAAACCTTCCTGAGCTAAAAGAAAAATTTTATTTCTTGATAAGATGCACTTGTCAAAACTGCATACTTAAGTTGTGTGTGCTTAACAATATATAATTATACCTCAATAAAACTGAAACAGAAAGAAAAGATAATCTGAACCCATGATGCTCCTAGACCTGATCTTCTTCCATCATGCCATCCAGGTGCATAAACTAGAACTTACATGTCATACTATATCTTCCTCACCCACACTCTCACCCCAACAAATCTAATTAATCATCAAGAGATTTTTAATTCATCTCCCAGAATCTTTTCATATGTCATCCCCAACAACCTAGTCCTCACCCCCATCATCTCACAACACCTGGACTCTTACATCCACTCTAACCCCTCTTCCATGCCGTTCTTTTTTATTATTATTATTCTTTTTTGTTTTTTTTAAGAAAAATTGTTTAATTCAAACATACTCCAACGCCATGCCATTCTTTATCCAGCAGGCAGATTAAACTTCTAAAATCCAAATCTGTTTATGTCCATATTTACATTTAAAACCCTTTGGCTGCTTCTTATTTGCTCTTAACATAATGATAAAATCCCTTAACATGGCCTCCTGGGTCCTATGTTGGGTGGCATCCACCTCTCACCCTTGCTCTCTGTGCTCCAGTCACACGAGCATTCAATCAGCTCCTTCCAGTTACAGGGACTTTACACAGACTGTTCTCTCTGGCTGAAACACAGTTCCTCCCCCAGTGAACTCCTGCCCATCGTTCAGATTTCAGTTAAGATGTCACTTCCCCAGTGAAGCCTTCTTTAATCAGAGCAAACCTCCTCAATATGAATTTACCTCTCCTTAGTCTAACTGCAAGTTTTCATTTGTTGGCCTAATGAATGTTTAATCATAGACTGTCTCCCATCTCCACTTAAGCCTCATGAGGACAGGAAATGTGTCCTGTCTTACCCCATAATATCTCTGATACCAGAAACAGTGCCTGGTACATACTAGTAGGTATTACATATTTACTGAATAAAATTCATAATCAGCTTTTTGTACTTTTGGTTTGCTTGACTATTATTCTGTTTTATCTAGTGATGGACAAAGCATTTGCAAAAAACCAAGATATTAAAATAGCAGTTGCAGCACTGTCAATATTGTCATCTTTTATTTATTTATTTATTTTCTTCTTCTTTTTTTTTAGTTTTTTTTCTTTTTTTAGATTTTTGGCCCAAACTCAATACTGTCATCTTTTAAAATGGACTTAACTAGAGCTTCAAATGATAATTCACATGCTTTCTTATCACAGTAAACAAATCAATACAAATACATTCCATAAAAATACTTTGGCATTTAAAAATCTGTATTGGTCTTACCTGCTTTCATCAAAACTAGGGACAGGATCAGCTGCTTTTTGTGCTTTTCTTGCAAAAAATAAAGGAGCGACTTTCATTTTTCCTTAGAAAAATAAATACTTAGGTTAGTATCAATGTTTACCATCTCCACCTTCAGCTACTTTCAAAACATCTTTTTGGGATGTGAGGGCGATCTGGCTGCGACATCTGTCACCCCATTGATCACCAGGGTTGATTCGGGTGATCTGGCTGGCTAGGCGGGTGTCCCCTTCCTCCCTTACTGCTCCATGTGCGTCCTTCCCGAAGCTGCGCGCTCAGTCGAAGAGGACGACCATCTCCAGTAGAGGAGGACTGGTCTTCGGTCAAGGGTATACAAGTAGCTGCGCTCCCCTGCTAGAACCTCCAAACAAGCTCAAAACATCTTTTTGGCTTTTACAAATTTAATTTTTTAATTAAAAAATCTCAGCCGGTCAAGGTGGCTCATGCCTGTAATCCCAGCACGTTGAGAGGCTGAGGCAGGCAAATTACTTGAGGTCAGAAGATTGAGACCAGCCTAGCCAACATAGTGAAACCCCGTCTCTACTAAAAATACAAACATTAGCTGGGCGTGGTGGCAAGTGCCTGTAATCTCAGCTACTCGGGAGGCTAAGGCAGGAGAATAGCTTGAACCCGGGAGGCAGAGGTTGCAGTGAGCAGAGATCACGCTACTGCACGCCAGCCTAGGTGACTGAGCAAGACTCTGATTCAAAAAAAAAAAACTCTTCACTGTATCATAACTTTACTTATTAAAATAGAAATACAGTTAAAGTTTTAGATAAGATATGAAATTTGAATCATGAGCACATTCAGAATAATACCCCAAACACAAAAAACAAAACAAAAAACCCCAAACGTTCTAATATACATCCTAAATGTTATTAAATCTGATTACCAGGTACATTTTTAGTGGCTGTGTTAAGTTTTTTTCCTAGCACATCATTCAAACACTGAAGTTTCTTCTGATTTTTCTCTGGATGCTTTAAAGAAGTAGGACTTGAATCTATTATTATAACTGAGTCCTAAAACAAAATAAGAGAAATTTAATTAAGTCATATAATTAATGTCACTGAAATTTCAAAAGAATCACAGTGATAGAAACCATAGAAAAAATAATTACCAGCTCCATACATCTCCCCATCAGATATTACCTGATAGAAACAGAAAACACATGACAGAATAGCAGGAATCCAAGCTTACATCATACAAGTTTATATGATATCAGAGTGAGTTTATTATGACCATGAGTTTTTTTTGTTTGTTTGTTTTTGAGATGGAATTTCACTCTTGTCGCCCAGGCTATAGTGCAGTGGCAATCTCGGCTCACTGCAACCTCCACCTCCCGGGTTCAAGCGATTCTCCTGCCTCAGCCTACCAAGTAGCTGGAATTACAGGCACATGCCATCACACCCAGCTAATTTTGTGTTTTTAGTAGAGATGGAGTTTCACCATTTTGGCCATACTGGTCTTAAACTCCTGACCTCAAGTGATCCACCTGCCTTGACCTCCCAAAGTGCTGGGATTACAGGCATGAGCCACCGCATCTGCTCTCTTTTTTATTTTTGTTTTTTTTGTTTTGTTTTGTTTTGTTTTGATACAGAATCTCGCACTGTCTCCCAGGCTGAAGCACTGCAACCTCCACCTCCTGGGTTCAAGCGATTCTCCTGCCTCAGCCTCCCGAGTAGCTGGAACTACAGGCACGCGCCACCATGCCTGGCTAATTTTTGTATTTTTGGTAGAGCTGGGGTTTCACCATGTTGGCTAGGCTAGTCTCAAACTCCTGACCTCAGGTGATCCGCCCGCCTCGGTCTCCCATAGTGAATCCCTGTCTCTACTAAAAATACAAAAATTACCCAGGTGTAGGAGCATGTGCCTGTAGTTCCAGCTACTCAGGAGGCTGAGGAGAGAGAACTGCTTGAACCCGGGAGGTGGAAGAGGTTGTAGTGAGCTGAGACCTCACCACTGCACTCCAGCCTGGGCGACAGAGTGAGACTCTGTCTCAAAATAAATAAATGAACTAACATATGACCTGGCATTCATATGCAGAAAATTTTTAAAAAGCAACTAACAGACTGTATTCCAAATAAACAGTCAATATGACCAATTTATAAAAAGTCTGGTTATAGCCCTGTTAGAACTGTATACCTCAGAAATGTATTAGAATGAAGTCTGTTAGCTGGGTGCGGTGGTTCACACCTGTAATCCCAGCACTTTGGGGGGCTGAGGCGGGTGGATCACCTGAGGTCAGGAGTTCAAAACCAGGCTGGCCAACATGGTGAAACCCTGTCTCTACTAAAAATACAAAAAAAAAATAGCCAGGCATGGTGGTGCACACCTGTAATCCCAGCTACTCGGAAGGCTGAGACAGGAGAACTGCTTGAACCTGTGATGCAGAGGTTACAGTGAGCAGAGATCATGCCATTGCCCTCCAGCCTGGGTGACAGAGTGAGACTCCATCTCAAAAAAAAAAAAAAGAATGAAGTTTGTTATTTTCCTGTCATCAGCATAGATTTTCTGAGCACTTACCATATGTGAGGCAATATAAAAGAAACTGGGAACACACAGGCAAAACTCAAGAATTGGCCTCAAACATTACATCTGAATATAGAGGAGAAAGGGAGAGCTAATCCATGAGCAGATAGTTTAAACTAGTTATAATACAGCATGGTGAGTGCACTATCAATACAAAAAAATATACAAAAGCAAAGTACATATCAGGAAAGAAACTATTTGTCTTGAAGGCATCAGTATAGCTTTCATTATTTTATTTTGTTTTATTTTTTATTTTTGTTGTTGAGACAGAGTCTTGCTCTGTCGCCCAGGCTGGAGCACAGTGGCACGATCTCAGTTCACTGCAACCTCCGCCTCCTGGGTTCAAGCAATTCTCCTGCCTCAGCCTCCCGAGTAGCTGGGATTACATTACAGGTGCATGCCACCATGCCTGGCTAATTTTTACTTTTCTAGTACAGATGGAGTTTCACCATGTTGGTCAGGCTGGTCTCAAACTCCTAACCTCGTGATCTGCCCACTTCAGTCTCCCAAAGTGCTGGGATTACAGGCATGAGCCACTGTGCTTAGGCAATTATTTTTTGTTGTTGTTATTTTTTCTTTTTATATATTCCACCAGAAGAGTCTTGAATACAAGCAAAGCTTGAGGGAGATGGTAAAATGTTCAGAATAGCCAAAAAGTGGAAACAACACAAATGTCCATCAACTGATGAATGGGGTATTTGGCAATAAAAATAAATATAAGGCTACAATATAAATCCTGAAAATACATCCTAAGCAACAGAAGCCAGACACAAAAAATCACGTTATATGATACCATTTATATGAAATGTCCAGAACAGGCAAATCTACAGAGACAGAAGCAGATTAGTAGTTAGCTAGGGCTGTTGGAATGAGGGGATTGTGGGGTGACAACTAAGAAGAAAAGAGTTTATTTTTGGGGTAATGAAAATGTTCTAAAATTGACTATGGTAATAAACGCACAACTCTATCAACATACAAAAGCCACCAAATTGTACACTTTAAATGGTGAAGTTCATAGTATATGAATTATATCTCAATTAAACTTGTTTTTTTTTTGAGACGGAGTCTCATTCTGTCACCCAGGCTGGAATACAATGGCGCAATCTTGGCTCACTGCAACCTCTGCCTCTCCAGTTCAAGCAATTCTCCTGACTCAGCCTCTTGAGTAGCTGGGATTACAAATTTGCATCACCAGACCTGGCTAATTTTTGTATTTTTAGTAGAGACAGGGTTTTACCATGTTGGTCTCAAACTCCTGACCTCATGATCCGCCCGCCTCAGTCTCCCAAAGTGCTGGGATTACAGGCGTGAGTCGCCATGCCCAGCCACAACTTAAGTATTTTTTTTAAAAGGGGACGTACTGGCAGTTGGCAGGATGTCAAAGCTTGAGCAGGAATTCCTCACATAGAAGAGAGTACCTGGAATGTATATTTCAAGCTGATAACAATAAAATGAATACTGTGAAAACTGCACCATTTAGGGAAAAATGAGCAATTTAGTGTGACTAGAGCAAAGAGTTGTTTTGAAGAAAGGGAAGAGGGCCAGGCACAGTGGCTCACGACTGTAATCCCAGCACTCTGGAAGGCCAAGGCAGGTGGATCACCTGCGTTCAGGAGTTCGAGACCAGCCTGGCCAATCATGGTGAAACCCCATCTCTACTAAAAATACAACTGTAATCTCAGCTACCTGGGAAGCTGAGGGAGGAGAATTGCTTGAACCCAGGAGGTGGAAGTTGCAGTGAGCCGAGATCATGCCATTGCACTCTAGCCTCGGCAATAAGACCAAAACTCTGTCTCAAAAAACAAAAAAAAGGGAAGAGGTAGTTCAGCCTATGAAAGATTTTGAGTGATTTAAGAAGGATTCAAACTGTATTCTGCAAACAAAAAAAGCAGAAGGCTTTCAAAGCAAAACTGAAAATAATATTCTCTCTACCACTTCAAGCTATCACACAAACCTACCTTATAACTTTATAATAGTTTCCTTCTCCTACTCCGAACAGCAAAATAGGAGAGAATTTATACCAACAGATATTTATCATACTTACTTCTGTTTCGGACAATTTCTTTCTTTCAGAAAGTGTCTGATGTCTAGAGGAGCGCCTTAAAGGAATCACTATTTCTTCAGTCACCTTTGACCTACTGATGTGTAAAGCTTTTGCTTTTTCAATCAAGTGTTTTGCTTTTGATACGTTTTTGGAAGCATTGCTTGCCTAGACAAAAAATTGAAATATTAATTTACATCATTGGAAAATATTTTATATTTACTAATAGAAAAAAATACAATCACAAATCACATTAAATAATCAATAAAGAAATGGTTATTCAAATCTTACCAGGGACCTTAAATTGAAATGTATCTAGTTATTATTAGTTTGCCTTTATTTCTTACTTGAAATTATCCAGGTAAATAAATTTATATGTGAACAAAACACCCAGGAGGATGTCTGTAGTATAGACTTGGCAATGTATTTTTAAATTTTAGTCACCAAATTCAAGCAAAGTACTTTCCAAATACAGTTTCCCAATCTACTGTATGCATGGCTCTAGGCTGGATACTATCAAGAAAATAGTATTATAACACACGGACCTTGGCCTCAGGTTCTTTTTTTATTATTATTTGAGACAGAGTCTAGCTCTGCCACCCAGCCTGAAGTGCAGTGGCACAACCTCAGCTCACTGCAACCTCCCCCTCCCAGGTTCAAGCGATTTTCCTGCCTCAGCCTCCGAAGTAGCTGGGACTACAGGAGCCCACCACCACACCCAGCTAATTTTTGCATTTTTAGTAGAGACCTGGTTTCACCATGTTGGCCAGGCTGGTCTCAAATCCTGACCTCCAGTAATCTGCCTGCCTCGGCCTTTCAAAGTGCTAGGATTACAGGAATGACCCACCATACCCAGTCTCAAGGTTCTTATATACGATAAAGAAGAAAGAGTACAAACAGGTATAGTACAATTATATAGTGTACATTATTATTGTGTGTATCATTATGTGTATATACATCACACATACCTACATATAAAGAGAGAGAAACAGAGACAGAGCAAGAAGATCTATTACATAAAAAATACAACATAAGGCCAGGTGCAGTGGCTCATGCCTGTAATCCCAGAACTTTGGGAGGCCCAGGAGAGATCACTTGAGCCCAGGAATTCGGAGCCAGCCTGGGCAATATAGCAAGACTCCATCTCTACAAAAATTTAAAAATTAGCCAGGCATGATGGTGCAAACCTGTAGTCCCAGGTACTTGGGAGTCTGAGGTGGGAGGATGGATTGAGTCTGGGGAGTTGAGCCTGCAGTGAGCCGTGATTATACCACCACACTCCAGCCTGGGCAACAGAGTAAAACTGTCTCAAAAAAACAAATAAGAATTACAACATAGTAGTTTAGAGTACAAAGAGTATTTTAGGCTGAATCCTTTGGAGCAAGGTTGAAAAGGTATTTTGATATGGAAAAAGAGCATCAGGTAAGAATAAAGTCTGACCTTCAGGCCTAGCACTGCCATTGATGTACAATGTGACCATGTACATTTAAATATTATCTTCCAGAGAATGTGCTTTCCATATTGAGTTCAACAAGTTTTTATGTTGGAATTAAACATACACAGAAAGATGCAGAACAGTTTACATTATACGATCGATCCCTTTATAAAAAATATATACATTTAAGCAGAGAAAAGATGTCTGGAGAGAAAAAATGTAGCTATTAAAAAACTATTATCTGCAAGGATAAACAATAAACTGTTATTAATATGGGTTTCTTAGGAGAACCAGTTTACTCCTTATTCTCACAGAAACATGAAAAATCTGGCCAGGCACAGTGGCTCATGCCTGTAATACCAGCATTGTGGGAATCCAAGGCTGCAGGATTGCTTGAGTTCAGGAGGTCGAGAACAGCCTGGGCAAAATAGCAAGACCCTGTCTCTACAAGAATAACAAATGGAAAAAAAAAAGAAAAAGAAAAAAGAAAAATCTCACCCAGAAAATTACTAAGATTTTCTCCTAGAGCTAGTACACAAGCCTGGATAAGGCTTCAGTAAACAAGGGCCCTGGGATAAGACGGTCATTGACAGACTGAGACAAAATAACTATCTAAGTTTGGATAAAGGTCCTAATTTGGATACATTTGATTTTGAGACTTCTGTTGCTGGAAAATTTACTATTAAATCCCAATTTTAAGTAGTACATGAGGCAAACCAAGACATATCTCTTTAAAAAATTAAAGTTGAAGTCATCTTCTAGAATTAAGAAAAATAAAATATATGGGACAAAGTTCACTGCAGAGACTTTTAACCTTTAGCTGTGGTACAATCAGCTGGAATCTTGCATGTTTTCCCAAAGACTACAGACCATCTTTCTAACTACTTACAGTTGTGTAACCCTAGGAAAGACACTTCCCAGAGTCACAAATAAAAACACTTTTCCTTATCCTATGAACTAACAGCAAGTTTCTTCATCTACAAAACAGGGTTAAATAATATTTACTTTATGAGATTAATGATGTGAGTACTAAGCACAGTGCCTAGAATGTGATGTCAATAATGACGCTATTAAATAAAAGCAAAGGAAAGTGGTTTTCACCCAAGGATTAATTCAGAGTCACCTTGGCGGCTTTTTCAAAACACACATACCCTGTACCTACTCCAATTCTGCCATGGTGGTGACAAGGAGCTTATTTTGCAGAAACAACTAAACCAGTCTTATATATCTTACCTCTCCCTTTAGATATGTCGTTTTTCAAGTGGAAGTGATTATTTTCCCCTCCAGGGGATATTTAGCAATGACTGGACACATTTTTGGTTGTCATAATATGGGAGTTACTTGGGGTGCTACTGGCACCTTATGGATAGAGGCCAGAGTGCTGCTAAATGCACAGGACAGCCCTCCACAGCAAAGAATTATCCAGCCAAAATGTCAATAGCAGCAAGGTTGAGAAACTGTGTTTTTGAGTCTCTAATCTACAGAAATAAGCCAAAAATTCAATCATGACCTATAGGTACTATGACAGACTGAACGTATCTCCTGAAAATTGGGATGTTGGAATCCTAACCCTTTATGTGATAGTATTAGGAGGTAGGGCCTTTAGGAGGTGATTAGGTCACGAGGGTGGAGACCTCTCTCTACATGTTCTCTACCATGTGAGAAAACAAAACAGCCATCTGCAGACCTCATCAGACACTGCATCAGCTGACGTGTAATTGTGCATTTCTCAATCCCCATAACTGTGAGAAATACATTTGTCGTTTAAGCCACTCAGTCTACAGTAATTTGTTAGAGCAGCCCAAACTAAGATCGGCAGTGTTAGGGAAACTGATCACAATACAAATTCACTAAGAAAGCTTTTTATAAGTAAATTATACTCTGCCTTTATCAATTGCTTTCACCTCACAATAAGGTATCTTAATCAACCAGAGGTACAAGATAATAGTGAAAAATATCATAGGGTTGTAGTTAACCAATTTATGAAATACATGAATTTTCTTTTGGCTCAGTACTTCCAATAGTAATGTGGGGATTTTTGGTATCTTACTTTTGTTTTTGCTTTGAGATGGAGTCTCGCTGTGTTGCCCAGGGTAGAATGCAGTGGCATGATCTCGGCTCACTGCAACCTCTGCCTCCTGGGTTCAAACGATTCTCCTGCCTCAGCCTCCCGAGTAGCTGGGACTACAGGCGCACGCCACCATGCCCAGCTAATTTTTTGTATTTTTAGTAGAGACGGGGTTTCACCATGTTAGCCAGGATGGTTTCGATCTCCTGACATCATGATCCACTCGCCTCAGCCTCTCAAAGTGCTAGGATTACAGGTATGAGCGACTGCGCCTGGCCTTTTATTTGTTTTTTAGGGAAACAGAATGCCACTTACAGGATTCTCTAATATTTTAATTACCTTTCTAGTCTGAGAAATAAAATCTCCATCAGTTGCTTCAGATTTCTCAGATCTTTTGTTAGATTTTTTCTTGGATTTTTTGGGAGTACTAATTCTGGTGAATTTCATTCTGAAAGAAAAATATTCAGAAACACTTTAATGATTATAACATACAAGAATATCAGTTAAATACAGACAAGATAGAGCTGGTACAGTGGTGTCTGCATGTAATCCCAGCTACTCAGGAGCCTGATATGGAAGGATTGTTGACCCCAGGAGTTCAAGACCAGACTGGTCAACACAGTGAGACCTTGTTTCCAGACAGCTAGCTAGAGATATGTAGATAGACAGACAGCTAAGAACCAACTAGGGCTCCAATTTCTGGACTGTTCTAAAACGGGAGAAAAAAAATAATTCCCATCAGTTCCAAACCAGTGATTCAAAAGTAAATCAAACTCACTGGGCATGGTGGCTCACACCTGCAATCCCAATACTTTGGGAGGCCAAGGCAGGCAGATCACTTAAGGTCAGGAGTTCAAGACTGGCCTGGCCAACATGGTGAAACCCCATCTCTACTAAAAATATAAGAAATTAGCAGGGTGTGGTGGGACGCATCTGTAATCACAGCTACTCAGGAGCTGAGGCACAAGAATCACTTGAACTTAGGAGGTAGAAATTGCTGTGAGCTGACATCACCCCACTGCACTCCAGCCTGGATGACAAAGTGAGACTCCATCTCAAAAATAAAATAAAAAATAAAAATTAAAGGCCAGGCTTGGTGGCTCACACTTGTAACCCCAGCACTTTGGGAGGCCAAGGCAGGTGGATCACAAGGTCAGGAGTTAGAGACCAGCCTGATCAACATGATGAAACCCCGTCTTTACTAAAAATATAAAAATTAGCCAGGCGTGGTGGCACACGCCTGTAATCCCAGCTAGTCAGGAGGCTGAGGCAGGAGAATCGCTTGATCCCAGGAAGCAGAGGTTGCAGTAAGCCAAGATAGCGCCATTGCACTCCAGCCTGGGCAACAGAGTAAGACGCCACCTCAAAATAAATAAATATATGTATTTTTTTTGAGACAGAGTCACACTCTATTGTCAGGCTAGAGCGCAGTGGCGCGATCCTGGCTCACGGCAACTTCCGTTTTCCGGTTTCAAGCAATTCTCCTGCCTCAGCCTCCGGAGTAGCCGGGACTACAGGCACGCACCACCATACCCAGCTAATTTTTTGTATTTTTAGTAGAGATGGGGTTTCACCATGTTGGCCAGGATGGTCTCGATCTCTTGACCTCGTGATCCATCTGCCTCGGCCTCCCAAAGTCCTGGGATTACAGGCGTAAGCCACCGCGCGCGGCATAATTTTTTAAACAAACTCAAAATTAAATAATTAAATGTGGCAAACAAAGAAGCATTTTTGAAGCTCTGTTCTTTTTCTTCAAGGCGGGGCACGGTGGCTCACGCCTGTAATCCCAGCACTTTGGGAGGCTGAGGTGGGTGGATCACCTGAGGTTGGGAGTTCCAGACCAACCCCACCAACATGGAGAAACCCAGTTTTTACTAAAAGCACAAAATTAGCCAGGCGTGGTGGCGTAATCTCAGCTACCAGGAAGGCTGTAATCCCAGCTACTAGGGAGGCTGAGATAGGAAAATCGCTTGAACCCAGGAGGCAAAGGTTGCGGTGAGCCGAGATTGTGCCATTGCACTCCAGCTTGGGCAACAAGGGCAAAACTCTATCTCAAAAAAAAAAAAAAAAAAAAAAAAAAAAAATAAATAAAACCTATTTTTTTTATTTTAAATTGGTTTTAACCCTTGTGGCAATGTTTGGGGTTTGCGTTTTTTTTGCCTTTGAATTCATTTTTGGGAAAAATGGTAAAAAATATATATAAAAAAAAAAAAAAAAAAAAAAAAAAAAAAAGAAAGAAATCCTCTTCTTTTTCTTGTAAATAGCTGTGTTCTAGAAAAAAATAATACCCTCCAATACTTAAAGTATTTTTGTCCCCAGCTAATAATACATTCAGAATACTAGAATTTTAGAACAAAAACAAACCTTACCTAATAGGGCTCTCTGAATCAAAGAGTACTGTTATTAATTCCGCTGTGTATAAGCTATGCTTCTCTGGTAAGTTGGCTGCTTTGGGAGTGGAAGCCTTCATTGGACTACTATCTCGTACATCTTTAGAATCAATACCTCTGATGGTTTCTGTAGTAGGTGTACTGTTAATTCTTCCAGATCTTCTGGTTGACTTGGGTGTGGAAACATTTAGCAAGCTGTCTTCAGATTCAGCCTTAGAATGTGTAACCTTAATATCTTTAATGGGTATGCTGGTTTTTCTTGAGGATTTATTATTGTTACACAGAAAAGAAACCTTCAGAAGGTCATCATTTGCTATATCTTCACTAACAAGACTTTCATTGTCAAATAAAGTGCTGCTTTTGAAAAATTCTGTTTTCTTTTTTCTTAAATTCATTCTATTTTGATACTGTTTCTCTTTTAAGAAAAAGGTTGTTTCTTTCTTTTGAGTGTTTCCCTCTATGTTTTCACCTGGAATAGCCCCAGTATCTAATGTTTTCTTATTCTTTTTCTTTAGCTTTTTACTTTTCTCCTTTGGAAAACTTCCTTTATCAGTGTGTGACTGTGAATTGCTGTTTTTTGAAACCATTTGTATACTAGAATTTTCCATGATTTTTTTAGAATTGTCATCTCTTCCTTCTTCATGTAGAGATTTTTCATTAAGGTCTTTGTGCTTATCAGAAGACTTTTTAACTCCATTTTTAAGTGCATCTGATGCCGGCTGCCTAAATGCTTTCATAAATTGCTGTCTTTCTTCTAGAGAGCATTTTGGTTTCATAGCTTCAGAACTTCCAGCTTCCAACACAGCCAATTCTAATTCTTCCTCCTGTATAACAACATTAGATTTTCTTTTCTGAACTGTCTGTTCATTCTCAGGATCAGATAAACTATTTTCCATTTCAAATTGCTTTTGTTTCAAGAAAATTCGGGGTATTTTCCCTATCTTTTTGGGGGGAATAGGGTGAACCTGCGCAAGAACAGTAACTGTCTTAAAGCGTACCTGCTGGGAAATTTCAGAGTTTTCTGATTCACTTGTATAACCACTTCTTACTATTTCTTCAACAGTTTCAGAAGGAACACAAATTGACACTGTAGAGTCTGGTATCTCTTCCACTTGATTTTCCTTGTGACTTTTTAAAAATTCCTCATATGAGACAGTTATTGTACTATCATTCAACTGGGCTGCTTCAGTTATATTGTCTCTAGAGTTTGCATGACTTGTAGCATTCTCCATCTGTTTACTATCTTTACCATCTTTTTTAAGCAAATTTAGTTCCTCTGCCAAGGGTAAACTTTCAGATAGATCTACTACCTCTCTGCACTTCCTTTTTCTCAACTTTTTGAAGTCATTTTTTGTGGTCCCTTGTTTAAGATTGACTTTTTTAGAATTTTGCAGGGAGCTCACAGTATTTGGCTGACTTTTTATTTCTCGAATGTTTTCTCCAAGTACTTCTACTTGTTTCTTGTAACGTAAAACAGAAGAACTACTTTCCACAAGATCATTATTTAAACTACAGTCGTCTTTGCTATCATCACTACTAATTTCAATTGGAGCTTCATTTTCAGTTTTAATATTATTTAGTTGATGAGATAAATTAACCCTCTTTCTTTTCTTCTTAAACTCTACATTTGAGAACATTTCCAAAGGTGTCTTACAATCTTTCCTGCTGTCAACAGGTGATGATTCAGATGACTTTATCTTGCACTCTTTCCCTAATTGTGTCTTCTCATTTGTGGGTGAGGTCTTTCTAAAATAATCCAGAATATTACTAGGTTTTGGTGGAGCGAAAAGCCTGTCTCCAGTCTTCCCTAGTGGTGATAAATATTTTGTAATTGTTTTGCAGGAAGATCTGTCATCATCTTTCCTTCGTTTTTTGCATGGCTAGCAATTAAAAAGAAAAAAAAGGCACTTATTTCAAGTAAGATAATACAAAATATAAATTTTAAACACGGATCTAATCGTTTACATAATAGGATTTTTTTTTAAGCCTCCTTTAGTTGAAAAACATGATATATTAGAAAGAAAATAAGGTTTTTTTGCTTTTTTTTTTTGAGATGGAGTCTCACTCTGTCGCCCAGGCTGGAGTGTAATGGCACAATCTGTCGCCTAGGCGACAGGGCAAGATGTCATCTCAAAAAACTAAGTAAATAAAAAATAAAGTTAAATCTACATTCAAATCTTAATGTCATATCAAGCTGTACACTCATAATTTGTGCACTTTACTATATATATATATATATATATATATATACACACACACATATATATACTTCGGTACAAACTTTATATTAAAACAAAATCTGCCAGGTACAGTGGCTCATGCTTGTAATCAGCACTTTGGGAGGCCAAGGCAGAATTGCTTGAGCCCAGGAGTTCAAGACCAGCCTGGGCAACATGGTGAAACCCCATCTCTACAGAAAATACAAAAAAATTAGCTAAGTGTGCTAATGCGCACCTGTAGTCCTACCTAATAGGGAGGCTTAGGTGGGAGGATGGCTTGAGCAGGGAAAGTGGAGGTTGCAGGGAGCCAAGATCAGACCACTGTACTCCAGCCTGGGCAAAAGAATGAGATTCCATCTCAAAAAAAATTAAAAAAAGATATGACCTTATTGGTTACAAAAAGCTCCCTCAGCCTTTATTTTTAACTTCTCTCAGTTCATTTATTAGAATAAACTTGCCAGAATAACAAAGACTTTTTAAAAAAGATAATATAGGGGGGATTTATACTTCTAGAAAACTAAAACATATTACAAAGCTATCATGATCAAATGCAAAATACTGATGTGAGAATAGGCAAGCAGCTCAATGGAACAGATTAGAAAAGCAGAAACAGGCAGACATAAGGCTATATTTTAAATTTTGGTATATGTTAATAATAGCATTCAAGTTAGTTGGCAAAGGAGGAATAAATATTATTAGGACAAATTTCTAAACATTTGGATAAATATGAGGCAAAATAAGCTACAGACAGATTAAAATTGTATATGTTAAAACAAAATCAGTTTGGGCCTGGTGGCTCATGCCTGTAATCCCAGCACTTTGGGAGGCCAAGATGGGCAGATCGCTTGAAGTCAGGAGTTTGAGACCAGCCTGGCCAACATGGTGAAACCCTGTTTCTACTAAAAATACAAAAATTAGCCGGATGGGGTGGTGCATGTCTGTAATCCCAGCTACTTGGGAGGCTGAGGCAAGATAATCGCTTGAACACAGGAGGCAGAGGTTGCAGTGAGCTGAGATTGTACCACTGCACTCCAGCCTGAGTGAAGCGCAAGACCCTGTCTCAAAAAAAAAAGAAAGAAAAAAGAAAGAAATCATACACATATTAGAAAAATGCCATTGTTATTATTTATAAAACTGCAACTATATCAAAGGAAACATACATAGGTTCTGGAGTGTGGCAGATCTAAATTCAAATGCTGGCTCTGACATTTACTGATGTAGAATCTTAAGCAAATTACTTTTAACTTTTCATTTACTTTTTCAAAAAATTTAAATTAACTTACTTTCAGCTATTTTTTACCTTCTTTCATTTGTAGAATACAGATAACAGATCATAAGGTTGCTAGTAAGCCAAATAATGTGTATAAGGTTCTTACCCTTACTATATTAAATGCTAAGTAACATTATTATGAAATAGGGTCTCTTAGCATTAGGGCACCAAAACCAGAAACTGTGACGGAAAGATTGATAAAACAAACCACATAAAAATCAAGAACTGTACATCAAGTACCAGAAGTCCTTTTCACACCTGAGACAAACTGAGTAACTAGCTGCCTTGATTTAGCAAAGGAGTATAAGCATAACAACTAAGTAGACAAAAGTCACCAGATTCTAAAAAACAAATAACTGGTCACAATTAAATTAACATACATACATCTTAGCTCTCTTCAAGGACGCCAAGATACATGCTTCAGTTAGAATGCTAGTCTAAGATGAAAAGGTGTAAAATACAGCAAGTCTACCTTAAGATGCTAGCCCACTACTTGCATTAGAATCTCTATAACGACCACTTAGTGCCTGTCACTGAAACCTGATAAAAGAAAAAGAACATCGACATGTCACGCTGCAACTCCCAACCGCTAATACTAAGCCATGAGAAAAGGATTTCTTTAAGTACCTTGCTTGATTTCTATTGTGACATTCTAAAGTGGCATTCCTAGCACAGGTAGCTGTACGAACTAGTTGAACTTAAAGATCTTTTTCAGAGCTAAAGTTCAGTGATTCCATATCAAGAACCCAGAACTTGACCCTGAGATCCTCTGTGACATGTAGTAAGTCCAAAACATCATGTTCCACCAACATTTCAGGATCTGGGAACTGGCAGTGTTATCTTAAGGCCCCAACTTACTGTGACCCCTGCAAATATCTCACAATTCAAATGTTTATCAGGACTTGTCACGACTCCAAGAAACGACACACACTGGCAACTGTTGCACACATTGTGTCACACACAACTGCGGGTCTTCACAATGTTCCCACTTTTCCCCTCATAGAGGGAAAGTCAGGATCACCTTCCCCCCAGACCCACGTCCCAATCCCCCAAAAGACAGAGGAAGGAACTCGACAGATCCTCCACTCAACCTCACCTCAATCTCGTAGTCCTTCACGGGAGGGGGAGCAGCTGCAGCCGCCATGGCCAGGACCCCCACCATACTCCCAGCTTCCCAGAATCCCGGCGCCTAGGACCTTAAGCGGTCCAGCCTGGCCTGCCTAGAGGCCATGGAGGCGGCCTGCTCCAGGAGGAGCGAATTGCTGGGATTCTGCCGAGCCGTCTCGAATTCCCCCGCGCCCACCGACAGAGAGTCGGCGAGGAGGATGGGCCCAGATCAGCCGAGTCGAACACGGAAAAAGGCGGCGAGAAAGCGCGGGCTGCGAGATCCCTGAGGCGCGGCCAGTGTATGCAGGGTGCACTCCAAACCAGCGCTCCAGAATGAGCGCTCGGGACCCAGGCCGGGAAGGGGAAAGCAAGCGGAACGCAGATCGGACCACAGAGCTTCGGAGGGAATTCTTGTCAATTGGGTTTTCGCGCCGTCCTGAGCGCAAGGGGCGGAGTTTACGGCTGCTCTGGAGGCTGCGCGGACGATGAGCCGAGAGGGCCAAAATGCCTCCCTTGGCGAACTCGCGGGAAGTGGAACCACCACACTGTGGGATAGAAAGCCAACCAGGTAATTTGGAAATTTGAACTTCTGTCCTACAGCCCAGTTTCACCGTGGAGGACGTGATTTCACTAAGTTACCTAATCAGTTGTTGACAGAATTAAAATTTAGACTCTTAACATCCTAGGCTAGCCGCCCCGCACCCCTTTTTTTTCTTTTTTGAGACTGAGTCTCACTCTGTCGCCAGGGCCGAGTGCAGTGGCGCGATCTCGGCTCACTGCACCCTCCGCTTCCCAGGGTCAAGCGATTCTCCTGCCTCGGCCTCCTGAGTAGCTGGGACTACAGGCGCGCACCACCACACGGCTAATTTTTGTATTTTCAGTAGAGATGGGGTTTCACCATGTTGGCCAGAATGGTCTCGATCTCTTGACCTCGTGATCCGCCCGCCTCGGCCTCCCAAAGTGCTGGGATTCTAGGCCTGTGCCACCGAGCCCGGCTGGCTAGCCCCTTTTTAAAGGTGAAATTGCCGGGCGCGGTGGCTCACGCCTAGAATTCCAGCACTTTGGGAGGCCTAGGTGGGTGGATCGCAAGGTCAGGAGTTTGAGACCAGTCTGATCAGCATGGTGAAACTCCGTCTCTAGTAAAATTACAAAAAATTGGTCGGGTTTAGTGGCTCACACCTGTAAACCCAGCACTTTGGGAGGCCGAGGCAGGTGGATCACCTGAGGTCAGGAGTTTCAGACCAGTCTGGTCAACATGGTGAAACCCCATCTCTACTTAAAATATAAAAATTAGCCGTATGTGTGGTGCATGCCTGTAATCCCAGCTACTCAGGAGGCTGGGGCAGGAGAATGGCTTCAACGTGGGAAACGGTGGTTGCAGTGAGCCGAGATCGTGCAACTCCACTCCAGCCTGAGCAACAAAGTGAGACTCTGTCTGCAAAAAACAAAACAAAACAAAAAATTAGCTGGGCACAGTGGTGGGCGCCTGTAATCCCAGCTACTCTAAAGGCTGAGGCAGGAGAATTGCTTGAACCTAGGAGGTGGAAGTTGCAGTGAGTTGAGATCATGCCACTACACTCCAGCCTGGGCAACAGGGCAAGACTCGGTCTCAAAAAAATAAAAAATTAAAAACAGCTGGGTCGGCTGGGCACAGTGGCTCATGCCTGTAATCCCAGCATTTTGGGAGACCTAGGCGGGCGGATTCCAAGGTCAAGAGATTGAGACCATCCTGGCCAACATGGTGAAACCCCATCTCTACTAAAAGTACAAAATAATTAGCGAGGCATGGTGGCAGGCGCCTGTAATCCCAGCTACTCAGGAGGCTGAGGCAGGAGAATCACTTGAACCAAGGAGGCAGAAGTTGCAGTGAGCCGAGATCGCGCCACTGCACTGCAGCCTGGACAACAAGAGTGAGACTCCATCTCAAAAATAAATAAATAAATAAATAGCTGGGTCTAATGGCAAGTGTCTGTAATCCTACCTACTAGGCAGACTGAGGTGGGAGAATTGCTTGAGCCCAGGAGACAGAGGGCGCAGTGAGCACTGATTGCATCACTGCACTCCAGCTTGGGTGACAGACAAGACCCTGTCTTAAACAAACACAAAAAAGGGGGGTGGGAATGAAAGGTGGAGTCAGAGAGCAAAAAATTGTTAACTGTGTCCAGTACAGTTAGGAGCTTTCTGAGAAGAGGTTGGAGACGAGAGGGAAAAAGACTTTGCTGACCAGATGACCGAAGTATTCTGATCTGAATGCAACTCTCTGGTTACAACTTGATTTTCCAGCTATTGTGATTTTTTTTTCAACAATTATATTTCTATTGTAAATAATAAATTGGCAAACTGCTTAGTTTGTTTCTTGGGAATCCTATTAGCAGGAGTCTGTGTCCTGGAATCCTCTGGGTACACTTGAAAAGTCTGTTCTAGACCAATGTGATGCCATGGAGATAATATCTCTGTAAAATCCTGTCTAATGGTCAGCTGACATCTACTTCCAGACCAGCTTCCTCTCTAACTGTGATGGACGAGGGTATTTATTCTTTAGGAGCTTGTGCTCCAAATTTAAAAACAGTGCATAGAAAAATTTCAAGCCTGGACCGGGCACTGTGGCTCACACCTGTAATCCCAGCACTTTGGGAGGCTGAGGCGGGTGGATCATGAGGTCAAGAGATTGAGACCATCCTGGCCAACATGATGAAACCCCGTCTCTACTAAAATACAAAAATTAGCTGGGCGTGGTGGTGCACACCTGTAGTCTCAGCTACTTGGGAAGGCTGAGGCAGGAGAATTGCTTGAACCTGGGAGGTGGAGGTTGCAGTGAGCCAAAATTGCACCACTGCACTCCAGCCTGGTGCCTGGTGACAGAGCAAGACTCTGTCTCAAAAAAAAAAAAAATTTCAAGCCTGAGAGTGAGCAGTTTTATAATATTTCTTTCAGTTTTCTTATTTGTTTTGTTTTTGTGTATTGTGTAGATATATTAGATACACATTTCTTGCCTTCCATCAGACTAAGAAAACCAAGTTGAATAAGACCAAGATTTGTGTCTTGGTTTTATGGAAGTTTTCCTTGTAATTTTACTTATTTATTTTTTATTTTTATTTTTGTAAGGATAAGGTCTCGCTGTGTTACCCAGGTTGGTCCCGAACTCCTGGGCTCAAGGAATCCTCCCACCTCAGCCTCCTGAGTCGCTGGGACCACAGGAGGGCGCCACCATGAGGAGCTAATTATTTTTTAAATTTTATTTATTTATTTATTTATTTATTATTTTTTAAAATCTGTTTGTAGAGTCTCCACATGTTGCAAAGGCTGGTCTCAAACTGCTGGGCTCAAGCAATCCTCCCACCTT
Organism: Cacajao melanocephalus; assembly: GCA_963573385.1. NCBI lineage: Eukaryota > Metazoa > Chordata > Mammalia > Primates > Pitheciidae > Cacajao > Cacajao melanocephalus. The sequence continues at coordinate 18,423 of CAUYLG010028342.1, read as the reverse complement.
GGCTTCCCGAGATTACAGATGTGAGCCACCACGCCCTGCCCATAAGGTTTTATTACTTACAGTCACACCCGTTGCGACAGAGACCTTCTGGTCTGGCAAGCCCAAGCCCAGCTTATTTACTACCTGGTCCTTACAGAAGACACTTGCCAACACCCTTCTTAGACTTGTGCCAGAATTGCTATCCTGCTGGTCATCTCTTAGGCCTCTCTCTTGGATCCCTCATTAGACCACAAACTCCTGGGCGGTGACACCTGGGTTTTGCTGTTGCTGTTGTTTAAGACCAAGTATCATTCTGTCACCCAGGGTGGAGTGCAGTGGTGCAATCTTGGCTCACTGCAACCTCTGCCTCCCAGGTTCAAGCAATTCTCCTGCCTCAGCCCTCAAGTAGCTAGGATTACAGGTGCCCACCACCACACCCCGCTAATTTTTTTTTTTAATGGATTCATGCTCTGTCACCCAGGCTGAAGTGCAATGGAACAATCTCAGCTCACTGCAACCTCTTCTGCCTGGGTTCAATCATTTCTCCTGTGTCAGCCTCCTAAGTAGCTGGATTACAGGCACCTGTTAACACGCCTGACTAATTTTTGTATTATTATTATTATTTTCCTTTTTTTTTCTGTCACTCTGGATATGCTTAGGTTACTTATTATTATTATTTTTAGTAGAGTCGGGGTTTCACCCTTTTGGTCAGGCTGGTCTTGAACTCCTGACCTCGTCATACACCTGCCTTGGCCTCCCAAAGTGCTGGGATTACAGGGGTGAGCCACCGCACCCAGCCCGATTTTTGTCTTTGTAGTAGAGTTGAGGTTTCATCATGTTGGCCATGGCTGGTCTTGTACTTCTGACATCCGTGACCCACCCGCCTTGGCCTCCCAAAGTGCTGGGATTGCAGGCGTGAGCCACCGTGCCTCGCTGACACCTGGGTGTTAGTAACATTCCCCAAGGCCTGCGCTGCTGAGAGATAGCAAAACGATGATTTAAAGACCAGGGCTCTCTTGTCAGATCTGCTCAAATCACGCGGCTTGGAAAAGTCAATTCGCTACTTTTTAAAAAAATTATTTTTTATTTAGAGACAGGGTCTTGGTCTGTCGCCCAGGCTGGAGTGCAGTGGCTCCATCACAGCTCACTGCAGCCTCGAACCCCAGGGCTCAAGGGATGGTCCCAACACAGCCTCCCAAGTTGGGACTACAGGCGTGCTCCACTGGGTGTTGCTATTAGGAGTAGTAATAGTAGTAGTAGCAGTAATAGTAGTAGAAATAGTAGTAGTATCTTTGGTGAGGCAGGGTTTCGCCGTGTTGTCTAGGCTAGTCTCGAACTCCAGGGCTCCAGGGCTCAAGCGATCCGCCTGCCTCGGCCTCCCAAAGTGCTGGGACTTTGAGCCACCGCGCTGGGCCAATTCCCCACTTTATCCCTCAGTTTCCTCGTCTGAGCAGTGGAGATACAGGCAGCGCTGAAGGTTAGGCAAGAAAGCAATGAGTTGTGAGACGCACTTGGCGAGGTGCTGGTTATCAATCTTGCCAGGCCTCAGCACGTTTCCCAAGGAGGCTCAGCCAGAGGAGCAGTACCGCGGCACGGAAGAGGCGGGGTGAGCCACAGGGCGGGCGGCGCTGGGACCCGGACGCCACTTGCGCTAGGCGCCGCCGCGCGCCCGTCAATCAAGGTCGTCGTGGGGCGTGGTGCAGCAGGGCGGGGCGGTGCTTCCGCCTGCGCGAAGACGCGCCAGGCCGCTCGGAGGCGCCCGGCACAGTCGGGAGTCCGCGCCAGCTGCCGCCGTGCGCGCGGCCCAATGAGGGGGGCGATGGAGCTGGAGCCTGAGCTGCTGCTGCAGGAGGCCCGCGAGAGCGTGGAGGCGGCGCAGAGCTACCGGCGGGAGCTCGGTCACCGGCTTGAGGGGCTGCGGGAGGCGCGGAGGCAGGTCGGAGGGCCGCACCCAGAGGGGCACTGTGGGCCCGGGAGCGGCGCGGATGCAGGGCGAGGGCAGGGAGGGCTTTGCGGGGCGGGAGTGTCCGAAAACTCTGGAGTAGGGAAGAGGCATTCATTGAAGGTGAAGGGAGACCTAGTCGGGTCTGGGAACGGGGAAGGTAGAAGTTGGGGAGGTCGTAAGGGGAAGTTTTGGGGGTGGAGGGAGGGTGTGAGGAGCGTTCCCTAAACTGTGGGACAGCGGTGGGAGTAGCAGTGGCTTCCGAAGTTGTGGAGAGTGAGGGACCAGAGCAGAATCCGAGGGGGTCACGCGGGTAGTGATAAGTCGGGGGAGGAGACTATTTGGGAAAACCTGCGGTGGGTAGATGATTTTAGAGACCCTGAGGAAAGGGTGGGACAGTGACCAGGAAAAGCTGAAAGTGGACACAAAATGGATATTGAAAGGGGAGGACTAAGGGGCGAGAGTGAGGGAGAGTTAGGATTGAGAAGCAGTAGCGTTGACAATAAATGAATTCGGTTAATACCTGACTAATATACGATCTTGAATGCATTTAAAAAATCATTTAGAGTAATCCCGTTCTAGAAGGTTTAAAATTTAAGGTGAAAGTGAAGCTATGTTGAAAAAGCAGAAGAAGGAAAATGATTTCGTTGTCCTTGAGAGAGGGAATACAAAGGTATAGGGAAATGAAAAAACAGATTTTAAGAGAGGAGTGCTGAAATGAAAAGCTAAATATACTTTCAAGTGGTGCAGTTATCTGTTTCACGGGGGTTGAGTTATCAAAGATACAGGAAAGCCCTGTGGTTTCTCTACAGCCTGGAACATATACAGAAAAAGAGATAACCTGCTGCCATTGGGAGATAGGACAGATAATCTTCAGGCTACTATTAACACAATTGCTTAATAAGTGCTTTTTTTTTTTTGAGACAGAGCCTTACTCTGTCACCCAGGCTGGAGTGCAGTGGCGCGATTTTGGCTCACTGCAACCTCCACCTTCCAGGTTCAAGTGATTCTCCTGCCTCAGCCTCCTGAGTGGCTGGGATTACAGGCGCACACCACCACGCTCAGCTAATTTTTTTGTATTTTTACTAGAGACGGGGTTTCACCATGTTAGCCAGGCTGGTCTTGAACATCTGACCTCGTGATCTGCCCGCCTCGGCAAAGTGCTGGGATTACAGGCGTGAGCCACCGTGCCCGGCCATTAAGTGCTTTTTGAGTGAGTGGGATTCCATCTGAATTTCTCTGGGTCACACTTAGCATTAATCTATATGGTCATCTTAGAACTCCATGCTGCAAAGAACCGGAAAATGGTAGAAAAGTGCTGTCCTAACAGTGTCTTTGGATATTCTCATCATTAAGGACACAACATGTTTTGGGGTTTTATATATATATATATATATATATATATATATATATATGTAAAATGTATATAAAAAGATGTAAATATATATGTGTATATATATATTTTTTGAGATGGAGTCTCACTCTGTCGCCCAGGCTGGAGTGCAGTGGCACTGTCTCAGCTCACTGCAACCTCTGCCTCCCGGGTTCAAGTGATTCTTCTGCCTCAGCCTCCCGAATTCAAGCCATTCTACCTCAGCCTCCAGAGTAGCTGAGATTACAGGCCTGCACCACCACACCTGGCTAATTTTTGTATTTTTAGTAGAGATGAGGTTTCACCAAGTTGTCTAGGCTGGTCTTGAACTCCTGACCTCATGATGCACCTATCTTGGCCTCCCAAAGTGCTGGGATTTTATATATTTAAAAATATTTGTATTTTGCCCACCTGGGTTTTATATATTTAAAAATATTTGTAAAGCCGGTGTAGGCCAGGCATCATTTGTATTTTAGTAGTGAAACCGGAAGCAGAATCTAGATATGATTATCCTGATTTGCTGAATATTTTCAAGGCCTTTCAGTGCACTCATCTAGATTTCTCTTTGAAAACATCTGCATTATTCCTTCTGCTGTTTTGAAATAGGGACTCTAGATCTAAGACATTGTATAAAAAGAAAAAGATTAATATACCTCTTATTATATGACATTTCAACGAGTTAAGATATATATGAGTGTGACTATTGTTTGTGCATTCGCAGCATTAGCAATTAAGAAGCAGTAGAGTTGACACTAAATGAGTGAGCACCTGAGAGTAGTTATTAATTTCTTGTAATATTGGATACATTAAAAAAATTACGTGATTATACCCTAGATGTTTCAGTATTCAATTTTCAAACCTATATTTTTTTTCATTTTATATCCAACAATTTAAACACAGGACATGCTTTTCTGTAATTCAGTTTAGTATGAAATTTGTTTTGTTTTGTTTTTGAGGCCCATTGTCTTGGGCTTCAGACAGAAAACACTAAATGGACGTCTATCACAATTAGGTTCCTGATGACATTGCCTTCTGACTAGACTGAGTAATAACATAGTTCTCTTTTGTGAGTGTGAGTCTCTTTTGGGAATGTGTTTTGTGCCGATGGCAGTTAAAACAACATCTCTTGAACTCTAGTGGACTGTGTATGTTTGGGTTTGTGGCATAAGTCCTCTGTCAACTTGCATTTTAAGGAAGGTCTGTGGTACAAAAATATTATCAAAATAAGCAGCTGCTTTTGTTTGGTGGTTAGGATATTTTTAGGGTTCCAGTCATTTTCAGAATAACTATGTAAAATATATGGCACTTTAGTCAAGGATTTTGCATGGGAGAAACATGAGAAGAACAGAGAGGAAGAGATGCTACCTGTTGTCTATATTTTTTACTTGCTGATTTTATATCTTTTTGGCATATGATTTTTATTTTTTTTTGAGACAGGGTTTTTTTATGTTTCCCAGGCTGGTCTCCAACTCCTGGGCTCAAGGATCTTCCCACCTCTGCCTCCCAAAGTGATGGAATTACAGGTGTAAGCAACTGTGCTGCCTGGCATGTGATTTTTTTTTTTTTTTGAGACAGTTTCCCTCTTGTTGTCCAAGCTGAGTGCAATGGTGTGATCTTGGCTCACTGCAACCTCTGCCTCCCGAGTTCAAGGGATTCTCCCGTCTCAGCCTCCCGAGTAGCTGGGATTACAGGCATGTGCCACCATGCCAGGCTAATTTTGTATTTTTAGTAGAGATGAGGTTTCTCCATGTTGGTCAGGCTGGTCTCAAACTCCCGACCTCAGGTGATCGTCCCGCCTAGGCCTCCCAAAGTCCTGGGATTACAGGCGCAAGCCACCATGCCCGGCCTGTGATTTTTTTTTGTTGGGATACAATTCACATACCATGAAAGTCATGCCTTAAAGTTTACAATTCACTGATTTTTAGCATATTCACAGAGTTATCCAACCACGACCACTGTCTAATTCAAATGTATTTTCATCACCCCCAAAAGAACTCCTTAGCTGTCACTCCCGTACCCCCTGGCAACCACAAAACTACTTTCTGTCTCAATGGATTTGCCTATTCTGGACATTTTATATAAATGAACTCATACCATATTTAGCCCCTTGTGACTGACTTCTTTGACTCAGAATAATGTTTCAAGGTTCATTGATGTGGTAGCATGTAACAGTACTTCAGACCTTTTTATGGCTGAATAACGATTATGTGTATATACCATATTTTATTTATTCATTCATCAATTACTGGACATTTGGATTATTTCCACTTTTGACTATTATGAATAATGCTGCCATGAAGAATTTGTGTACAGCTTTTTGCGTGGACATGTTTTCAGTTCTTTTAGAATATAGCTAGGAATTGCTGGATCACATGGTAACTTTTTGTTTAACCTTTGGAGAAACTCTTGACATACCTTTTATCTTTTTTTTTTTTTAAGACGGAGTCTTGCTCTGTTGCCAGGCAGGAGTACAGTGGTGCGATCTTGGCTCATTGCAACCTCCGCCTCCCGGATCCAAGTGATTCTCCAGCCTCAGCCTCCCAAGTAGCTGAGACTACAGGCATGAACCACCACGCCCAGCTAATTTTTTTTATTTTTAATAGAGATAAGAGTTTCACTATGTTGGCCAGGATTGTCTTGATCTCTTGACCTCATGATCCACCTGCCTAGGCCTCACAAAGTGCTAGGATTACAGGCGTGAGCCACTGTGGCTGGCCTGTTTGTTTGTTTGTTTGTTTGAGACAGGGTTTCACTCTTGTTGCCCAGGCTGGAGTGCAATGGCATGATCTTGGCTCACTGCAACCTTTGCCTCCTGGGTTCAAGTGATTCACCTGCCTCAGCATCCTGAGTAGCTGGGACTACAGGCGTGTGCCATCACACCCGGCTAATTTTTTGTATTTTTGGGTAGAGATGGGCTTTTGCCATGTTGCCCAGGCTGGTCTCCAACTCCTGAGTTCAGATGAACACCTGCCTTAGCCTCCCAAAGTATTGGGATTACAGGCTTGAGCCATTGCACCCAGCCTCTTTTTTTTTTTTTTTTTTTTTTTGCCAAAGTCTTTCCCTGTCACCCAAGCTGCCAAGCTGGAATGCAGTGGCATGATCAGAGCTCACTGTAGCCTCGTCTTCCTGGGCTCAAGCCATCCTCCTGTCTTAGATTCCCAAATCCCCAAGTAGCTGGGACTATAGGTACACACCACCATGCCCACCTAATTTTGTTTAATTGTTTTAGTAGAGATGATGTCTTCCTGTGTTTGTTAGGCTGGTTTATTTTCTTTTTCTTTTCTTTTTTTTTTTTTTTTTTTTTTTGACAGAGTCTCACACTTTTTCCCAGGCTGGAGTGATGTGGCACAATCTCGACTCACTGCAACCTTCGGCTCACTGCAACCTCCCCCTCCTGGGTTCGAGAGATTCTCCTGCCTCAGCCTCCTGAATAGCCAGGATTACAGGTGCCTGCCACCATACCCATCTAAATTTTGTATTTCTACTAGAGACAGAGTTTCACCATGTTGGCCAGGCTGGTCTCGAACTCCTGACCTCAATGATCCTGTCCACCTTGGCCTCCCAAAATGCTGGGATTACCACCACACCTGGGTGAACCACTGCGCCCAGCTGCCAAGCCTATTTCTAACACCTGAGCTCAAGCATTCCTTTTGCCTTGGTGTCCCAAAGTACTGGTATAACAGATGTGAGCCACTGTACCTGGCTTACCTTTTATCTTTGCTTTAGTTTCTTATCCTTCAAAATCGCACATGAAATTTGTCTCGTGTTAAGGAATCATGTTGTATGAACATTTAGAAGGAAGAAGAATAAAAATGTCTTTTAAATTATTCTGTAAAAACTGCCAGCATGTAGCAGTTTCTCCTCTTGTGGTTGAGTTTGGGTCCTACCCTCTGTTTTCAGAGAAAAGGAAGTTCTGTGTAGGAATGCAAGGATTGCCTGTAACTCTTAATGTTTGAGTAAGTTAAAGGCTAGAAAGCTATTCATTGTCTTCAGGAAATCAGAATGTTTACAGCCAACTTGGCCTAGCTGATGTTGAAATCATTAAGAATAGTTCTCTATAGCTCACTGGAATCCTTGGTGCTAAGATGTAAATACCAGAGAAATTAACTCCCACTCTCCTTAAATATTCATTTGTTCATTCACTCAATAAATATTTATTGGGTGTCTATTGTAGGACCGAGAAAATTCTAGATCCTAGATTCTGTGCTCAAGGAAACAGAATACTGCCCTCATGGATTTACGCTTTTCTCTTTCCTTTGGTGGCTGATCGTTAGGTTACTACCCCTAAAAACAAAACAAGTAAGAAAAACCTAAGTACTTTTTATGTATTCATTTTTAGATTTCAGTTCTATTATATCTTTCATCACTTGTCCTATTTCTATAGCATTGGCTTTTCTGCTTGTTATAAGTAGAGATAACTGATCAAGATGTCACGTAGTACTGTCAGCTGTCCACTCAGGCCTCACAGAGTGGCACCACCTTGATGACATTCCCGAAGTCAAGGCCTGGTCTTCAAGCTTTGTAAGTTTAAAAACTTGATCGTTGTACATTATCAAAGGGGAATTAGTTAAGGTACTGGAGGTACCTACAGTGAGAAATGCCAATATTTTAGTCTGTGTGTTCTAGTTCACTCTATAAAATGACTGTGTTAGCTTTCAGGTGCCTTTTGGTATTCTGATTCAGTGTTTCTCAGGACACTGACAAAAGCAAGTCTCTGCTCCTTCAAGAGCAAATGGTGAGCTCCTGGTACCTAATTAAGATAATAGTTGGTGGCTGGGTGTGGTGGCTCGCGCCAGTAATCCCAGCACTTTGGGAGGCCAAGGTGGGGTGAATCACATGAGATCAGGAGTTCAAGACCAGCCTGACCAACATGGTGAAACCCTGTCTCTACTAAAAATACAAAAAAATTAGCTGGTGTGGTGGTGGGCGCCTATAATCTCAGCTACTTGGGAGGCTGAGGCAAGAGAATCACTTGAACCCAGGAGGCAGAGGTTGCAGTGAGCCGAGATTGTGCCGCTGCACTCCAGCCTGGGCAACAAGCATGAAACTCGGTCTCAAAAAAGCAAAAAAAAGAAAAAAGATACTAGTTGATGAGGGCCCTGTCAGACTCTGTCCAGTGGTGTCCCTTAGATGCTTGCTACTATGAATGTGGTCCATGACCTGCTGCAGTGGCATCACTTGGGAGTTTGTGAAGAATGCACAATCTCAAGCCCCACCCCAGACCTACTGACCCAGAATCTGTGCTTTAGCAAGATCCCCAGGTGTGAGATGTATGCATATTAAAGATTGAGGTTGCTGTTAAATGAAAGTCACTAAGAGAGGGGAAAAAAAATAAAAATAAAATATTGAGGCACATTGCCTCAGAGTACATCATTACCACTTCATCAGCTCTTTACTGATTTCTGTAGTCTAAACTAATGGTGTAGCCTCATAAACTACTGTGGTTTATTCTCAAGACTAAAACATTGTTTGAAATAGTAGACATTTGTTAGGTAATTATACAAAGGTAAAGAAGTGAGTAATTGACAATCTCAAGCCAGTGCTTGTCCTGGCATTTCTTAATATCTCTAATGTGACCATTTGGTGAATAAGTCTTCCATAGTATTTTGTTTTCACTTTTTAAATTTATTTTTTTGGTTGGTTTGTTGTGATTGTTTTTTTCTTCAGACCAGATGTTTTCTTTTCTTTTTTTTTTTTGAGACAGAGTCTTGCTTTGTTGCCAGGTGCTAGGCTGGAGTGCAGCGGCGCGATCTTGGCTCATTGCAACCTCTGCCTCCCGGGTTCCAGCAATTCTCCTGCCTCAGCCTCCCGAGTAGCTGGGACTACAGGCGCGTGCCACCACACCCAGATAATTTTTGTATTTTTTTAGTAGAGACGGGGTTTCACCATGTTGGCCAGGATGGTCTCAATCTCTTGACCTTGGAATCCGCCCGCCTCGGCCTCCTAAAGTGCTGGGATTACAGGCGTGAGCCACCGTGCCCAGCCAAGATGTTTTCATTTTTAAAATTATTGATTTCAGATAACTTTTTAAGGTTATTATTCTTGATATTCCTAATGTGTAATATTATTCTTGATATTCCTACTGTGTAACAGCAGATTCTCTGTAGATCATATTCCTACACAATTTGAAAACACATAGCATACTAGTTAAAGATGGGGATCAATGTAGCATTTACTCAAAACAGGTGGGTACAGTGGCTCAGGCCTGTAATCCCAGCACGTTGGGAGGCCAAGGCAGGCAGATCACCTAAGGTCAGAAGTTCGAGACCAGCCTGGCCAACATGGTGAAACCCTGTCTCTACTAAACATATAAAAAAATTAGCTGGGTATGGTGGCACTCGCCTGTAATCCCATTTACTTGGGAGGATGAGGCAGAAGAATCCCTTAAAGCTGGGAGTTAGAGGTTGCAGTGAGCCAAGATGGTGCCACTGCACTCCAACCTGGGCGATAGAGTGAGATTCTTGTCTCAAAAAGAAAAAGTTATTTCAGAAAGCCAAGGCCAGGTGCGGTGGCTCACACCTGTAATCCCAGCACTTTGGGAGGCCGAGGCGGGTGGATCACAAGGTCAAGAGATCAACACCATCCTGGTCAACATGGTGAAACCCCATCTCTACTAAAAATACAAAAATTAGCTGGGCATGGTGGCACACGCCTGTAGTCCCAGCTACTCGGGAGGCTGAGGCAGGAGAATTGCTTGAACCCTGGAGGCAGAGGTTGCAGTGAGCCGAGATCCGCCCTGCACTCCAGCTGGGTAACAAGAGCGAAACTCTTCAAAAAAAAAAAAAAGAAAAAAGAAAGCCAAGACAGGAAGTCTTAGTAGCTTAGCAAAGAAAAGAAAGCTGTTATTGCTCCTTTTATCTCCCACTTCCCCTTCAGTTACCCATTTTCAAAACACTACCAAAATCTGAATACAATTTGTTACAGTAGTAGTACTTAAAATGTCCCTAATATAGTATTCAAAGAAAAGGTTAAATCCAGATACAGGGAAAACCAAGAACAGATGAAATAATTTTAAAATAACCTTTAATTCTACTACTTAAACTGCAGTTAACATTTTGATGTATTCTTCTATACATATTCTGCAAAGTTCAGAGACTACTGGATATGCAACTTTGTATGAGTTTTTAATTTTTGTTAACATTATAAGCATTTATCAAGAATATTTTCCCATGTATAGCTTTTGTTGTGGCCTCAAATGATCTGCCCGCCTTAGCCTCCCAAAGTGCTGGGATTACAGGTGTGAGCCACCATGTCTGGCCCAGCCTTTTTTTTTTTTTTTTTTAATTGAGGGTTATTAGTGAGTCACTAATATTTGCAGTTATTGTAGTTGTTCCTATTAGCCATGAGAGCTTGAGAAACTAAACTTTCCTAATCTTCAGTTTCCTCTGTAAAATAAGGATCAGGATAGAATCTACTTTACCTGGCCATTGCGGGAATTAAAATGAGAAACTTATTTAAAATGCTTAGCACAGGGCTGGGTATGGTGGCTCATGCCTATAATCCCAGTACTTTGGGAGGCCGTGGTGGGCGGATCACGAGGTCATGAGATCGAGACCATCTTGGCCATGGTGAAACCCCATCTCTACTAACTCTACTAAACAAAAAATTAGCTGGGCGTGGTAGCGTAGGCCTGTAGTCCCAGCTACTCGGGCACCTGAGGCAATGGAATCGCTTGAACCCAGGAGATGGAGGTTGCAGTGAACTGATATTGCACCACTGCACTCCAGCCTGGTGACAGGGCAAGACTCCATCTCAAAAAAAAAAAAATGCTTAGCACAGTGCCTAGGAGATAAGAGATTCTTAATTAATATTAGCCATAATAATACTAAATGTTATTGTTATTTAAGGTGACATCCCCTACTCCTCCAACTGACAACTTTTTCTTTAAATGTCTCCTACTCTCTTTTCCATTACAATGCTCTTTTTATGCTCTAATGGCAGTTTGTGGCTACCCCAGTTATATAACAACATAATTCATTTCATGATAGTTACTTTTGCATGCCATCTCCATTACCAGAATCAGAGTTTTTGAGGTGAAGACCATGCCTTATTCATCTTTATAACCCTAGTTTCTGGCACATACTAGGCCTCAGTAAATGTTGAAAGAATGTCCTTATGAATGTTGTGGGTGTAATTTTGCAGACATTCTCTTTTAGATTGTCTGTGGTCTTGAGTATGTGCACTCTATTAGTACAGATTAATAGAGAATTAAACATGTATTTTTTCATATGATTTGTTTACTGCTACATAATAAAACTGTGCTTTTTAATGACTTAAAAAGCAACCATTTTATTTGCTTACAATTCTGGAAGTTGATTGGGGCTCAGATAGGTAGTTCTCCTGGTTTTGCTTGGCAACAACACTCTTGTGGTTGCAGTTGAGGCTAGAATGTCTGACATAGAACATTCACTTATATTTGGAGACTTAGTATTAGCTAGTCTCAGTTGGAACACTGGCATACTTGGGCGTTGCTGCCAATCTCTCTCCCTCTCTTCCTCCCTTCCCATCTTTCCCCTTCCTCTCCCTTTCCCCTTGTCTTCTCCAGCAAGATAGGCATACTTCTTTCATGGTGGCCTCCAAAACGCAGATGTTGACAGGTCTTCTGAAGGATGAGGCCTGGAACTGGCACAGGATCAGTTTCACTCTATTGCTATGCACATGTGACTGCATTGCTAGTCACAGGTGCAGCCCAGATTCTAGGGGAGAGGGCCACACAGGGCCACTAGTACTTGCAAGTATGAATTTCTCTTTCATTGGGGGTCACTAATGTAATAGATGACCAAATCATTTAATATATGTTTTCTTTCTGAAAGTTCTCAAAGAAGCATTTTTAAAAAAAAAAAAAAAAAAAAAAGCCTAAGTGTAAGAGAAACAAGGGGAAAGAAACATAGCAGTGCTTACAAGTCTATTCTTGAGTTAGACTCAATTCAAAATCTCTGCCGCTTCACTAACTGTGATGTGGCCAGTTTTATTTCTCTGACTCCCATGTTACTCATGTACAGATGTTTTCTTCACAGGGTTATGGTAGGGTTAAATGAGACCATGGGTACAATTTTACCTGGCATACAGGTACTCAGTAGATGATAGCTGCTGCTGTATTGTTACTGTTTTCATTATTACTAATGTCTTGGTGTCAGTACAAAGACAAATAGCTAATATAATATACATTTCACATGAACGGAGAAAAAATATGTTGATTAGCTTCTTCAATTTTAGTTCAATTTTTACAATTCTTCAATTTTATTTTATATTTTTATTTATTTATTTATTTATTTTTGAGACAGAGTCTTGCTCTGTAGCCAAGCTAGAGTGCAGTGGCACAATCTTGGCTCACTGCAATCTCTGCCTCCCAGGTTCAAGTGATTCTCCTGCCTCAGCCTCCCAAGTAGCTGGGATTACAGGCATGCACCGCCATGCCCTGCTAATTTTTGTATTTTTAGTAGAGACAGGGTTTCACCATGTTAAGCCAGGATGGTCTCGATCTCCTGGCCTTGTGATCCACCTGTTACCTCAGCCTCCCAAAGTGCTGGGATTACAGGCGTGAGCCACCACCTGGGCCAGAACTTTGTAAGTTTTAATGGTCTGTTACATTAAAGGTTTTAGTGGCAAATTATTTCAAAATATTAATCAACATAAACAATGAATATTACAGTTTCCTTTTTGAAATCTTGACTTGCCTGTCATTTGTATTCTTAAGTCTGTTTTGTTACAAATCATCACAGTTGTTTTTGCCTTGAATGGTTAGGTAGCCTTTGAGACTGATTGGTTGTCCGCTACACAATTCTTTACATAAGGGCAAGAAATACTACTACTTTTTTTTTTTTTTTTTTTTTTTTTTTTGAGACAGAGTCTCACTCTGTTGCCAGGCTGGAGTGCAGTGGTGCCATCTCAGCTCACTGTAACCTCCGCCTCCTAGGTTCAAGCGATTCTCCTGCCTCAGCCTCCCGAGTAGCTGGGATTACAGGCACCTGCCACCACGCCTAACTAATTTTTGTATTATTAATAGAGACAGGATTTCACGATAGTGGCCAGGCTGGGCTCAGACTCCTGACCTTGTGATCCGCCTGCCTCAGCCTCCCAAAGTGCTGGGATTACAGGTGTGAGCCATCGCACCTGGCCAATACTACATGTTATACCAAGATGTGTTTTTATCCAATACATAATTTACAGATTGATCTGGGATCTTTTTTATTTTATTTTTAATTTTTTTAAATTTTTATTTTTGAAGTGGAGTCTTATTCTGTCGCCAGGCTGGAGTGTAGTGGTGCCATCTCCGCTCACTGCAACCTCCGCCTCCCAGGTTCAAGTGATTCTCCTGCCTCAGCCTCCTGAGTAGCTGGTACTTCAGGCGCGCTCCACCATGCCCAGCTAATTTTTGTATTTTTAGTAGAGATGGGGTTTACCATGTTGGGCAGGATGGTCTCAATCTCCTGACCTCATGATCCCCCCACCTCGGCCTCCCAAGGTGCTGGGATTACAGGTGTGAGCCACTGTGCTCAGCCCGGAGCTCTTTTAACATAGTGTTCTGTGGCTGAGTGTGGTGGCTCACATTTATAATCCAAGTACTTTGAGAGGCCGAGGCAGGAGGATTGCTTGAGTCCAGGAGTTCGAGACCAGCCTGCACCACATGATGAAAACCTGTCTGTACAAAAGATACAAAATATAGCTGGGTGTAGTGACACATGCCTGTGCTCCCAGCTACCTGGGAGACTAAGGTGGGAGAATCCCTTGAGCCCAGGAGTTCAAGGCTGCAGTGAGTTGTGATCGTACCACTGCACTCCAGCCTGGACGACCAAGTGAGAACCTGTCTGGAAAAAAAAAAAAGTGATTTGTAAGTATAAAACACCTTGGTGTAATGAAAGAGCATAGTCTTTAGAGTTAGACTGTTTCTGGCACTATGAAGACTTGGGTAAGTTGTCTTCTTTGGTCCTCACTTTCTGGAACATATTGTGAAGATTTATTGAGTTAACAGTGAACACATGGAACCATTGATACCACAGCAGATATGAAGAAATTCAACAGTGGAGCTGCATTTTTTTTTTGAGACAAAGTCTTGCTCTGTAGCCCAGACTGGAGTACAGTGACGCAATCTCGGCTCACTACAACCTCTGCCTCCTAGGTTCAAGTGATTGTCCTGCCTCAGCCTCCTGAGTAGCTGGGACTACAGGTGAAAGCCACCATGCCCAGCTAATTTTTGTATTTTTTTAAAAATTTTTTTATGTTTTTTATTATTAAAAAATGAAAGTGTAGAGATGGGGTTTCACCATGTTGGCCAGGATGGTCTTGATCTCCTGATCTTGTGATCCACTCACCTCGGCCTCCCAAAGTGCTGGGATTACAGGCGTGAGCCACCGTGCCCGGCCTAATTTTTGTATTTTTAGTAGAGACAGGGATTCATCATGTTAGCCAGGATAGTCTCAATCTCCTGACCTCATGATCCATCTGCCTTGGGCTTCCAAAATACTGGGTTTACAGGCGTGAGCCCCTGCACCCGATTGGAGCTGCATTTTTAAATTAGTTTCATAAAGCCAAGCGAATGAACTTGATTCGTTACGTGATTGGATTAAAGGTGGCTAGGCTTTAAATCATGAACTATTTCAAGGAGAAGAAAATGATCCCAAGATAGTATCAAGTTTGAAATAGCAGTGGTTGGGATTCTATGAGCAAAAGGGACAAAATTTACAATGAGGGTAGAGGAGATGAGTTTGGAAATTGATTCTCACTTTTTTAGCCCTCTCTCTGTTTTGTGTTCACATACTTCCTTTTTTTCTGAGGTTCTCAAACGAAAACAAAACATAGGCTCTGCAACAGTTGAAGGAGCTTTTGAATTCTTTCTAAAGAGGAAATTGACTTTACCTAACCAATGCACTTCCTGTGTGTGCTGTATCCGCTAAAGAGTAAGACAGTGTCTCCGCAGCATAGTGCTCAACTGCAGAATTTCCTCTTGGTTGTTTGAAATGTATTACAGTGTTGTGACACAAGGTCTTCATTTATTCTGGTATCTGTAATGTGTATACAAAACACGTGAGGGTCCTATTAAAAATATAGGTTCTGGAGGAGGAAGAAGAAAGAAAATTCACGTTCTGATTTCGCAGTTGTGGGTGGGGCCGGAGATTCTGAATTTCTAACAGTATCCCAGGGGATGTGTTAAAATCATAAGCTATTCTCTCTCTGGTTCTTTTAGAAAGTTCTTTGAAGCCAACGTGATTAATTGCATTTTCACTCAACAGCATTTGTTTGCCAGGTTCTATGTAGATGAGGGCCCAGTTTGCAAAGATCCTGTAGTTGAGTGGTGAGCTGAATCAAGTACAATTTGGGTTTATGGCCTTTCTTTCTTTCTTTTTTAATTTTGACTTTCACAGAAATTCTTTGGTAACTACAGAAATTGGTTAACAATTAATTTAGAATTTCTCTTTGATTTACAGAATTATTTTACTAACTGTACAAATATTATTATAACTGCATTAATGTCAAATGGAGATAAAAAGGTCAGATGAGGTGGTTCATGCCTGTAATCGCAGCACTTTGGGAGGCCAAGGCGGCGGATCACCAGAGATCAGGAGTTCAAGACCAGCCTGGCCAACATGGCGAAACCCTGTCTTTACTAAAAATACAAAAATTAGCCAGGTGTGGTGGTGCGTGCCTGTAATCCCAACTACTCAGGAGGCTAAGGCAGGAGAATCTCTTGAACCCAGGATGCTGAGGTTGCAGTGAGCTGAGATCGCGCCGCTGTACTCCAGCCTGGGCAACAAGAGTGAAACTCCGTCTCAAAAAAAATAAAAAGGAGAGAAAATTGTTTCTATGATCTGCCCACCCAGTAAATCAGACTGCTCTTTTTCTGTTGTAGTCCTTGGCCATGGGCATTTTTTGTTTTTACATGGTCATGAACATTGCTGGAAAACAATATTGTATTCTGCTTTTTAAATTTAGAGAGAAATTAGAGAATAAATAAAAAGCTTTTAAATTTATTAAGTATTGAAATATTGTCTGTTCATATTTTGTCTGTTCTTTCTTGGTGGATTTTTCTTATACTTTAAACTTTCTTGCTAACAGAAAGTTAACAGAAGGGTTATGGTAGTAAACAATATTTCATATGAAATTAAGATGATAATACTGGAAAGTAAAGTATGTTTTTGCTTTAACTTAACAGAGTGGCTTATAGTTAGAATTTTCCCATTAAGTGAGAGAAAATGAATTGTATGTTATCTGAATTGTTTTTTGAGAGAGGGCCTTGCTCTGTTGCCCAGGTCAGGGTGCAGTGGTGATCCTCCCATCTTGGCCTCCCAAAATTCTGGGAATACAAGCGTGAACCACCATGCCTGGCCTGTTATCTGCAGTCTTTAAAATAAAAATCTGGACCAGGTGCAGTGGCTCACTGTCATATCCTCTAGAATATGAGTTCTTAATCTGAGATCTGTAGATTTAGGGCAATGTTTCTCAAAGTGTGGGCTGCAGAATTACAGGTGTGCTTTGAAAAAATGAGAACTCCATCCATACACTCCTTTAGCCCCTCCTGTCAGTTTCTGGTTCAGTAGGTCCAGGATGGAACTCTGCAGTCTAATTATAACAGGTAGCTTAGATGCTCCTTCTGCAAACGAAGTTTTGTAATTACTGCTCCAGGCAAGCCATGGTTTGGCTCTGAGGGAATTTGTAAACTTTTGAAATTGAATAATTTTTTAGGGTATAGATCATTCCTTTTAGGGGGAAGAGGGTTTGTTTTTTCTTCTCTTTCAATAACTTTGAAAGGAAGAGGCTTTATAAACCTCTCATTTAGATTCACAAAGAGTACTATGATTCAAAAAGGATTAAGTCATTGTCTCAGCTCTGCCTCCTACAGACCTCTTTGGATTTTAAATAAATTCTTGGTTTTCTTTTAGCATAATGAGGACATTTTATCCATGAGGTATTTTTGTGTATGTGGCTTTTTATGTTTATTTATTTAGAGACAGGGTCTCACTGTGTCACCCAAGCTAGAGTGCAGTGGTGCAGTCACAGCTTACTACAGCCTCGACCCCCTGGGCTCAGGTGATCCTTCTACCTCAGCCTCCTAAGTAGCTGAGACTACAGGTATGTGCCACCAAGCCTGGCTAATTTTTGTATTATTTGTAGAGACAGAGTTTCTCCATGTTACCCAGGCTAGTCTCAAACTCCTGGGTTCAAGTGATCTTCTTGCCTCAGCCTCTCAAAGTCCAGGGATCACAGATAGTGAGCCACTACGCCTGACCGTGGCTTTTTTTTTTTTTTTTTTTTTTTCTGAGATAGAGTGTTTTTCTTCAAGGCTGGAGTGCAGTGGCATAATCTCGGTTCACTGCAACCTCCATCTCCTGGGTTCAAGCAATTCTTCTACCTCAGCCTCCTAAGTAGCTGGGATTTACAGGCACCCACCACCACATCTAGCTAATTTTTGCATTTTTTTGTAGAGATGGGGTTTCATCATGTTAGCCAGGCTGGTCTTGAACTCCTGACCTCAGGTGATCTACCTGCCTTGGCTTCCCAAAGTGCTGGGATTACAGGCGTGAGCTACCTTGCCTTGCCCTGACCATGGCTTTCTAATCTACCATTTCTTTGCTGTTTTTCAGTAATATGTATTTTAATCCTCTCATAATTAAACAATTTTTAGTATTGAAACACAATTTTCAAGAACTACTTTGTACAGATAATTTATACCATTTGTTTATCGAGTACAACAATGTGCCATTTATTTTACCCACTGTAGTACATAGATTATTTTAATTTATCCTCACAGCAACTCCATGAAGTAATTATTATTTCTTTCTTTTTTTTTCTGAGATGGAGTCTCGCACTGTCGCCCAGGCTATAGTGCAATGGCGCAATCTTGGCTCACTACAATCTCCACCTACTGGGTTCAAGCAGTTCTCCTGCCTCAGCCTCCTGAGTAGCTGAGGCTACAGGCGTGTGCCACCACGCCCAGCTATTTTTTTTTTTATTTTTAGGACAGACATGGTTTCACCATGTTGTCCCCGATGGTCTTGATCTCCTGACCTCGTGATCCACCCACCTCGGCCTCTCAAAGTGCTGGGATTACAGGCGTGAGCCACCACGCCTTTTCTTTTTTTTTTTTTTTTTTTTTTTTTTTTTTTTTTTTTTTTTTTGGGGGCTCACACGGTCC
>CAUYLG010028340.1:0-15243 GCA_963573385.1 Cacajao melanocephalus | reverse complement strand
CTTAAATGAAATCCTGGTTGGCTGTTATTTTCTTCCCTTATTCCTTCCTGTCTCTGTTGTTAAGCACAATTATTGGCATAAAAGAGATTTTTAATACCTATTCCTAGATTGTATTCCAGCCTGGGCAATAGAGCAAGAATTTTGTTCTCTCTCCCCCTTTTTCTTTCTTCTTTTCCTCTTTCTTAAAAAATAAAAAATAAAAATAATAAAAGAAATATCCAAACAAGCAAAAAAAAAAAAAAAAAAACTACATCATTTTACATAAGGAACTTGAGCATCCTCAGATTCTGGTATCCACAGGGAGTCCTGGAACCAACCCCCGTGGATACCAAGGGACAACTCTATGCATTGCTAAAAGACTGGAAAGTTATACATCAAAGTATGAACACTAGTTATTCCTTAATTTGAGGATTATTTATAATGTTCATTTTCCCCACGTTTTCTATAAGGAACAAGAATTAGTTTTGTAAATAGAGAGTATAAAGCAAAACTCCTGAAATTTATTTAAGACGGTAATAAATGCAAAACACCCCTCAAAACATACCACATATCATTCAATACATACGGTATACACACATACACTCTCATATACAAAGTAAAAGAAAACTAGTGACTGTTGCTCCGTGAACATTGGCTTTTGAAGCTCTGGAATACCTGTGTAGGTAAGGGGCTATACTCTACTCTTTGAACATCAACCTTGGATGGATATTGATGCTGTTTTCAGTAGCGGTTTAGAATGTGGACATAGGAAACTGTTGGGTTTGAATCCTAGCTCCGCTATTCTTTATTGTTTTATCTGGGGCAAGTCACTTGACAGTTCCTAAGTTTTCTCCATTTGTGAGATTATATGTACCTTATAGGGAGGTCAGGAATTAAATGAATTAACTCAGTAACATGCTTACATGTTGCAGCAAGCCTGGCACTTATTAAGTGATCAATATTAGCTATTTTGGTTATTTTTCCTGTCTTTTATTTTCCCTCTAAACTGTGTCTTCCTTTTCCTTCCCCAAAGTTAGCTGGAAATTCCAGAAGTTTAGATGGAAAGTCAAGATTTTTTTTTTTTTTGAGACAGAGTCTCGCTCCATCGCCAGTGCCAGGCTGGAGTGCAGTGGCGCGATCTCAGCTCACTGCAACCTCCGCCTCCCAGGTTCAAGCAATTCTCCTGCTTCAGCCTCCTGAGTAGCTGGGACTACAGGCACGCGCCACCACGCCCAGCTAATTTTTGTATTTTTAGTAGAGACGGGGTTTCACCATGTTGGCCAGGATGGTCTCAATCTCTTGACCTCATGATCCGCCTGCCTCGGCCTCCCAAGGAAAGTCAAGTTTTTATTCAGATTCAGTTTCCCGAAGAGGTCATAGGTCAATATGGTGCATACTTCTTCCTACTAAAATTTAATAGCAACTGTATCTTATTTTGTAAAGATTTGTATGTTTTTATGGTAGGATTTCTAACCAGCAGTTGTCCACCATCAGTGATTCACTAGAAGGATTTACAAGACTCAGCACATGGTTGTACTTGTGGCTGTGATTTATTACAGCAAAAGGATACAAAACAAAATCAATGAGGGGAAAAGGTACAAGGGGTAAAGTCCAGAGTAAATCAGTATATTCTTCTAAGGGTCTTTTCCCAGTGGAGTTACACAGGATATGTTTAATTCCTCCAGCAAGTTGTGACAACACATGTAAAATGTCTACCAGGGAAGCTTATTAGAGACTCAGTACCCAGAGTTCATATTAGGAATTGTTCATATAGACACTCTCTGCCTAGCATGTACAAAATTATAGGTACCCAGAAGGAAAACGGGTGTTCAACACAAACCACATTGTTTGTAAAGTGTAGGCATACTGAGCTGTTCTTACTAGGAAATGGTGGAAACTGTCCTGAAATCTAAATTTCCAGATGTCAGCCAGGAGCCAGCCTTGCAAGCAGACCTTTCTAGGGATAGCAATCTCAAGCCTGCTATCTTAACTCTTTTCTGTACCATGGTATGTTATGAAATGTATTTTATTTAAGAAATAAATGGCAACAAATCTAGATACTTTAAAAAAGCTTTATTGAGATACAATTCTCACACTATAAAATTCAATCAATTAAAGTTTACAGTGCAGTGATTTTTAGCATATTTATAGAGTTGTGCAACCATCACCACAGTCTGATTTTAGAACATTTTCATCATCTCTCCCCCAATAACCCTATTCGTTAGCGTCATTCCTCATTCTCACCTTTCCCGTCCCTCAGGCTTTTCTCCACGCCCTGCCAATCCCTAGGCAACCACTAATTTCCTTTCTGTCATTAAGGGACAAATCTATTCTTTTAACATGTTGTCATTTTTATTTTATCTCTGATATTAATGGCTTTGTAAATGATAACTTAAAATTTATTTACAAGTGTTTTACTTCCAATGTCTTAGTCAAAGTTTTCAGAGTTTGAGTGCGTATGACAGTTTCTACATCCAGAGCACTTATCCATACTAGCCATCATCAAAATGAACATTACATGAGTGTGGGATATTTAATGAAATAATTCATTATAAAAGCCGTTGTTTTTGTAATGTTTGTTCTTACTTGTTTAAAAGTATATAATACAATTGATTGAGGCTTACCAATAAGAATTTTTATATTTACAGGTCGACATTTAGTCTTTTCATGGTATCTTTTTGCTAAAATAGAGAAATATTCACTATTCAAAGTGAATAGGATGAAGTTGGGAGAAGTAGTTACACTGTTGCCATTCAGATGTAGAGAAAAAAGTATAGATTGTTAGGAGGTAATGAACAAAAAGTATTCCTTTATAATAAGTGGCTATTAATTTTTTGATGTTCTCTGATGTGGGTACAATATACCATAGCAAATGAAAAGTAAATTTACATGTGAATTTATTTATATTCAACCAGAAGCTAAAAATTTATTGTAGAAAATTTTCTATTTTAAAGCAAAGGTACTAGTGTGTGTGTTTTTAACCATTATTTTGGTTGAAATCTAGTTTCTCTGAAAATTGAGTTAGTAAGACAAGTTGTACTATAAACTGAGCACTATGGGAGGATGTTTGTTTTGTGATTAAAACACAGAACTTTGTCACCATGAGTTATATAGGTATTGACTAAACATGGGTGTTTACCTAAATGTCCAAATCTGTGTAAGTTCTTATGCTTTTGAAATTAAAGCTTTAATTTTACTATTAATACATGTTTGTAATTAAAGGGATATTTTTGGACATTGGGAATAATATATCAAATGATCTGATCCCTGGGACAAAGCACCAACTCTCGTTGTTACGTCCTTGTCTTCCAGGTGATTTTACAACGAGATGCTGCTCTCCATAGGGATGCTCATGCTGTCAGCCACACAAGTCTACACCATCTTGACTGTCCAGCTCTTTGCATTCTTAAACCTACTGCCTGTAGAAGCAGACATTTTAGCAGTAAGTACAGTAAAATTTATTCATGTCTAGAAACATCCCTTAAAGAAAAGCTTTAAAAAAAAAGCTCTGAATGATAGAATCTTATGACATTTTAATCTAAAAACATACCCCAACACTTACATACAGTTACAGTTACTTGACATTGGGGTACCTTATTCTTTTTTTTTTTTTTTTTTTTTTTGAGATGGAGTTTCATTCTTGCTGCCTAGGCTGGAGTGCAGTGGCACGGTCCTGGCTCACTGCAACCTCTGCCTCCCGGGTTCAAGCAGTTCTCCTGCTTTAGCCTCCTGAGTAGCTGGGATTACAGGCTTGTGCCACCATGCCTGACTAATTTTTTTGTATTTTTAGTAGAGACAGGGTTTTACTGTGTTGGCCAGGCTGGCCTCAAACTCCTGACCTCAGGTGATCCGCCCGCCTCAGCCTCCAAAAGTGCTGGGATTACAGGCGTGTGCCACCACGCCTGACTAATTTTTTTGTATTTTTAGTAGAGACAGGATTTTACCATATTGGCCAGGCTGGTCTTGAACTCCTGGTCTCAGGTGATCTGCCTGCCTCTGCTCCCAAAGGGCTGAGATCACAGGTGTGAGCCATCACACCTGGCCCCTTGTTCATTTTTTATTGCTTCATATCTAATGTAAGATCTCATGAACAATCAGTACCTGATAAATGATGTTGCTCATGAGGGTATGTGTGCACATGTGGATACTTGTGCACACATACCTACCTGCTGTGTACTTACGAAGAATTTTACTGTTTTTCTTGGTACCTAGTATATATTTTAATGACTGTAAGATCTCAGTAGTATCTCAGTATTTAAGAAATTCTACAAGATGCCCATAGAAAATTTCAACCCAAGATTATCACTAATGAGTCAGAAGAGAAGCACAGCGGTCCTGTCTTTGATGATGGATAGAAAAGTTTTTAGAGAAGAAGATTGCTGCTCAAAACCTTAGTTAGCCTCTCTTAGCTACTGTGTTACTGTCCTCCACAGTGGGGAGTACACAGATGGTCTCCAGCTTAAGATGGGTTGACTAGTGACTTTTCGACTTTATGATGATGTAAAAGTGATATGCATTCAGTATGCTCCTCGACTTATGATGAGATTATGGTCCAACAACCCCATCATAAATTGAAAATATTATAAGTAGAATCTGACTTATGAAACGTGTTGACAGATATTTTTAATTTTGATGGGTTTATCCAGATGTAGCCCCATTGTAAGTTGAGGAGTATCTATACATATTTTTTATTTCTCTTTTTCTGTGAAGGTAGAAAAAGAACATACGTGCCTGTACTCTAGGTCTGTGTTAAGGATTTGGTTTTACTTTCTGGGTGCCACTGATTTGCTTAATGATATCAGGTGAGAAATAAAAGAGCCAGAATTGTTGCTGACCAAAGCTTGATATAGTCCCTCTCTGTGCTTCTGCACATTGCAGCAACTCTGGAAGATTCTGAGATCACTGTAGAACTTGGGAGAGCCAGGCTGGTTTCCATACCGTCGCTTTTGAAGGCAAATGATTTTAGCAATCCATATGAGATTTCTCACCCCCTGCTGTCCTCTGTAGTAAGGAACTGGTTGATTAGGTTGTTTTTGGGAATAGTCTTGCTCTTTTTGAGGTAGAGTGGAAATAGAACCTTTAAAGACTGAGTCCATTGCTATTCAAATCTCTCTTCTAAATTGGTAACTAAAGTTCTTAGAATATTCTTGGCATGACTTTTGAAATGAGTTAGAGGATTTATGGACTGATCAGGGAATTAAGTTCTCCTTGTCTCCTTTCTCTCTGATTTCTTCTATTTTGTGTCTGACTTTTTCCCTCTCTGTTGTTTTTAATGTCTGTTCATCCTTTTGCCTTCTTTCTTTCTTTTATACCTGAGGTGGATTGCTGTTCTATGGTCCAGCTGCCTGATGGGTTAAATGATTTTCAGTGTTGTGCTCTGGGAACTTAAGGAGATATATGACCTTGATCAAATTATTCAGCTGCTATAAGTGCCACAGTTTCTTTATTTCTTTATATAAACTGGAGTGTTGTGGAGATGATTAAATAAGATAAACTGCTTAAAATAGTATCTGACAGCAAGTGTTTTATATATGGTTTTAATCTTCATTATAATTATCATTCTGACTATACTTCATTCAGCCCCTTGAGAAGATATAAAACTATCTGAGCTGTATTTTTTTTAAAGTGAACATGATTGCTAATGAGCTTTATTTTTAAATATAGAGACAAAACAAAATGTTAGATATGGAAGAATAGTCAATCCTTTTTGCCAGCAGTGCTCCCTGTGCTTTACGCAGGTATTGTGGAATGTATGTTGATGTCCTCTAGTGAAGGAACTGTAGACCCAGCCTACTACTTCAGATTTTTAAACAGTGAACATGTTTTAATTTTGTAAGCATCACGCCCCTCCCTCCTTGTACCAAAAACATAAAGCACCTTTGTTAGTCTTGTTCACTGTAGAAACATTTTTGTTTTAAACAGTATGATTTTAAGAGGCAATATGAGACAATCCTTATTTTGCTTTAAGGAAAGACAAAGCAGTTTCAAAAAGGGTTTCACTCAGTAACAAAACTTATTCTATATCTCAATGTTATAATTACTGTAGTTGAAACTACATATTTTATTTCTATAATTTTAGCCATAATAGTGAAACTCTTCAGTAATAGAGATAAAAGAATACTATAGTATAGTTGTAGATTTTCCATTTCCTAATTTCAAAAGTACATTAAAAAATACTGCCTACGGCTGGGTGTGGTGTCTCACACCTGTAATCCTAGCACTTTGGGAGGCCAAGACAGGTGGATCATGAGATCAGGAGATCGAAACCATCCTGGCTAACATAGTGAAACCCCGTCTGTACTAAAAATACAAAAAATTAGCCAGGCGTGGTGGCACACACCTGTAGTTCCATCTACTTGGGAGGCTGAAGCAGGAGAATTGCTTGAACCCAGGAGGCAGAGGTTGCAGTAAGTCAAGATTGCACTATTGCACTCCAGCCTGGGCGACAGAGTGAGACTCCATCTCAAAAAAAAAATACTGCTTATCCACATTTGTATTTGTCCTTAGTCTACTTCCATTGATCTAGATAAGTTATTTTACAATGGCATCTTTGGCTGGGAGAAATTATATGTTTTTCTCAAGTTCAGCATTAACCTGATCATAGGTGAATTAAATCAATTAAACAAAGGTGTTTTAATTAAGAGATTAAATGATAGATTGTGATAATGGGTTTAAAAGCATTTTGTGACTATAAAGTACTTTGTAAACTGTAGAGTATTCTGCAAATATGAATTATTGTTGCAGTGAGAAATCACGCTGAAGCAATTACCACATATACTTGGTGGCCTCCCAAGTACGCTACTAGGATGATTATCCCAGCAGTAACAGAATGAATAGGTTTAGTGACCGCATTTAGATGCTTGAATCACACAGTTTCCTGAGCTAATTACAAACATATAGTGAGAAGCAAAGATGTAAGATGTACGTGGGAAGATACTCAAGATAGGGTTCCAGTGGGATACAAGAACTACACTAGCTGAATCCTGGGTTACCTGTTGTAGTTTGTCCAGTCTTCCTGTATGCTGCATCAACTTTCCCTGCTGACAGTGCAGTTTGGTTACCAGGACCTGAGTTGATGGTGAGCCAAGGGGACTTGACAGATGGAAGGTGTCTAGATCCAACACTAGCTTGCTCTACTGGAGAGATGCAAGGCAGGTGGCCACAGCTATAATTTGCTGTTAAACTGTGGAGTTGCTTGTCTGCATGCCTCTGGCAGATGATACAAGAGGCTAGAATTGGGCTCACCAATGAGTATTTGATTCAGGAATGACATAGCTAGCAATCTGGATGTGTGACCTAATCCATTCTTTGTGAGTACTTAAGGTTTACTTGATCCTTCCATCCTTTCTTATCTATATATAACACTCTTGTTTTTTCCTTTTTCTCTATCTTCAAACCATCCTTTGTATCTATATGCAAAATAAATATGTTCTGTTTTTTTCTATTTATGTCTTAGAGATTATGAACAACTACCTTAATTTCTAGTACATCATAATTTTCACTGTGTTTCCAAAGTTACTTGTTTACAATCTATGCTGAGTTTCATCCATATCTCTTGTTTCTCTTGCTCTCTGTATAGCAAATTGAACATTATTAAATGATACAGCAAACTCATCTCACAATTATTATCATTACTGTTATCGTCTAAAAGCACAAAGAACCTTTGTTTGTGTTGTTTTGGTAGAGGACTGATAAATATTGTAGCATTGGAATCTATATCTGTGTGGAAGGGGGAAAGTTGTTAAAGAGTTTGAATACCTTCAACTTTTTCCATATGTATATTTCATTGAATTTGGTGTTTTCAGGGCTCAACCCTGGGTAAAAATGTTGAGCTTATGTAAAATTGACGTGCTTTAAAAATATGATATGATGCTGCTTCTTTCCAAAAAGAAAGTCATTTTTCATAGCTAGAGCCAGAAACCCTGTAAATTTCTTCTAGTAAATCAGATCCTTATAATATAGAGAAAATAAAATGGAACACTCTTCGTGGAAGATGATCTGTCTGGAAAATTCCTTGCTAGGAAATTGTCTATGGGAAAAACTCAGAAAACAGTAGGCTGAATTAGTGTTGCTGCTTGATAATAATATTTGAAATGAGAATCCAATTTAAGCAGTTGTATATGTTGTAAATTGTACATATTCCTTCTACTTTAGTGGATGTATGTTTACAAATTCAATTTTATTTTGATAAGCTGTGATAGTAATCAGAATTGTCAAAATAATATGCATAATTTAATACATCTTTTTTTTCCCTTTTTTTTTTTCTGTGACAGTCTTACTCTGTCACCCAGGCTGGAGTGCAGTGGCGTGATCTCAGCTCACTGCAACCTCCACCTCCCGGTTGAAGCAATTCTCCTGCCTCAGCCTCCCGAGTATCTGGGACTATAGGCATCCACGTCTAGCTAATTTTTTGTATTTATTTATTTATTTATTTACTAGAGATAGGGATTCACCATATTGGCCAGGCTGGATAAATGTTTGATTTTAATGTTATGTATAAATTGGTCTTAACTTGAGTATTTTTAATTTTATTTTTAGTATAACTTTGAAAATGCATCTCAGACATTTGATGACCTCCCTGCAAGATTTGGTTATAGACTTCCAGCTGAAGGTTTAAAGGTAAGACAATTGGTAATACATTGTAATGATGCAAGGTATTTAATAAGGTGATTTTTATTGTTTATTATTTAAAGAATGAAAACATTTCTTACTATTTATTATTATAAAACCCACATATAATCATTTGTAAAGGGTCAGATTATTCAAAACGTATCAGGAACACAGTGAAAATTACCTAGGATTGCATTATTCTGAAACAGCTGTGGTTAATATTTTGGTATATCATATTTCAGACCTGTTTTTTAGGATATGTGCTATGCGTGTGTTTGTATATGTATGTATGTGTACATATACATATACACACACATACATGTGTATACATATGTATACACACATTTACATATATAAGTAAATGCTTTCATATACAGTGAATCTATATTTAACACTAATAGAAACACGCTATTTGGTTACCTACCTTTTTCTCTTAATTGTATGTCTTGATCATTTTTTTTCGTGCTGATAGGTAAGGATTTATATTATTATTTGTAACAGCTGCATGGTTTTGCAATATCATGAAATGGTATGGATTTTGAACATTTGTTTAGTTTTTCATAGTGGATATTTAGGTTGTCCAGTTTTTACTATTACAGTGCTGTAGTGTCTTTGTCTTTGTGTATTCATCTATTTATCTCCATAGGATACATTTCCAAATGTAGAATTGCTTTATGGCATGAATGTTTAAAATTTTGTTCTATATTTACAGTTTTTCCTCCAAAAAGTTTGGAACAATTTCAAATTTTATCAGTAGTCATCTGAGACTGTCCTTGTCCCCATACCCTCTTAAATACTAGATATTATTGAACTTTTCCTAATTTGATTTTAAAAATCTAATGAACTTAAACATATTTTGTGTGTATGTGTGTGTGTGTGTGTGAGAGAGAGAGAGAGAGAGAATGGACGATTAATGCTCTTTGCCCATTTTGAAATTAAAGTGTCTTTATGATTTGTAAGAGTTCTTTATATATTGGAGGTATCAATTTATTGTTTGCCATATATGCTTCAGATTATCCCTTCCTCAGTTTTTCCTTTATCTTTTAATTTTGTTTAAGATTTCAAAAGTTTTGTTTATGTAACTAAAAATTCTTATCTTTTTCTTCTACCTCTGGGGGTTAGAAAGCACTTCCTCATTTCAAGATAATATGAAATTTTTGTTATATGAATACATGAAATTGTGTAGATAGGTATATACCACAGTTTTCAGTTTATTCTAATTTTCTTAAAATTCCTCTTTGTTTGTTTTTTTTTTTTTTTGAGGTAGGGTTTCACTCTGTTGCCCAGGCTACAGTGCAGTGGTGCAATCTCAGCTCACTGCAACCTCCACCTTCTGGGCTCAAGTGATTCTCTCACCTCAGCCTCCTGAGTAGCTGAGACTAAGCATGCACCACCATGCTCGGCTAGTTTTTGTATTTTTTGTAGAGATGGGGTTTTGCCATGTTGCCCAGGCTGGTCTTGAACTCCTGAGCTCAAGTGATCTGCCCACCTCAGCCTCCCAAGGTACTGGGATTTCAGGCATGAGCCACTGTGCCCCACCAGAATTTCTGAGTAAGATGCCACAAACACATTAGTCTTAATTAGGATGGCAGACACCTCTGGGAGGGGCATTCAGCTTTTAAGTTATTTTTTAAAAATTCACAGCATTGCATGACTGTTTCTTGTAAAAATATTTCAACCAAAAAGAAACATACCTAAGAAAAAGGAAGCACCTTCTTTTATTCTTTCCTTATCTATATGTGCCAGTCACACTTCCCTCTTCAGATTTAAATATTAGCATGATTTTACAGGCCTTCAAATCCTTTTCTGAACATGTAATGCTTTTCAGTTCTTTTTTGTTCATAAATTTATGAACATGTATATTCATAAATGGTTATCATTTATATGTGAAAAATTTTTTAATTCTTATAATGGAATTCACTCTAGCTAGTTTTAGCTAGAAAGGGATTTATAAAGGGATAAAGATATTCAAAGTATCACAGCCTAGACAGGCAGTTTCTAAACTGTTTCAGGAATAAAACCCAGAACCGTCTTGCAAGACTGGTTTTATATATGAGTGGTGCAGCCAATGGACCCTCAAACCACATTATTTTTTCTCTCATCAGGAAGCCTTTGTGGCTTTACCTTACAACATTTCTGCCTCTTCTGCCACCCAAGTTAATCAAAGAGATACCCTTTTTCAGACTGTTTTTTTACATGTCTGCTTCCAAATCCAACACTTGGATTTTTCTGATTGGCAGACTCTTGACCATATAGTTACTGGCTGCATATTTTGGTGAAATACCTAGATATGAGAAAGGCTGCAAAATACGGCATAGGTTTTTGTTGTTGTTGTTGTTGTTATTGTTTTTTGTTGTTTTAACCTACTTTGGGAAGGTGGAATTCATAGTGGGTTCAGAAAATTTGGAGCACCATGAGTGACGGATGTCTACTGCAATAATTGCTCTACAAGGCTGGGCTAGGTGTGGTGGCTCACGCCTGCACTCCCAGCACTTTGGGAGGCCAAGGTAGGTAGATCACTTGAGGTCAAGAGACCAGCTTGAGCAACATGGTAAAACCCTGTCTCTACCAAAAAATACAAAAATTAGCCAGGTGTGGTGGTGCAAGCCTGTGGTCCCAGCTACTTGAGAGGCTGAGGTGGGAGAATCACTTGAACCCAGGAAGGTGAGGTTGCAGTGAGCTGAGATCATGCCGTTGCACTCTAGCCTGGGTGACAGAGTGAGACCCTGTCTCAAAAATAAAAATAAATGAATAATTACTCTGCAGTTTGATTCCCCTATTTCTTCTGTTTTAGAGCTCTTTCCACAGCGGCATCTATAAATCTAGCATGTTCCTATTAAGCACTGC
The DNA here is from genome assembly GCA_963573385.1 of Cacajao melanocephalus. Classification (NCBI taxonomy): domain Eukaryota; kingdom Metazoa; phylum Chordata; class Mammalia; order Primates; family Pitheciidae; genus Cacajao; species Cacajao melanocephalus. The sequence continues at coordinate 3,807 of CAUYLG010028340.1, read as the reverse complement.
ATGGTATTCCGAAATATGAATGATCGTAGTTTATTAGTAATTTCCTCTTAACAAATATTTTGTTTTGTTTTTTTCCAAAGTTATTATTTCTCTAGGATAGAGGTATGGAAGTAGAACTGATGAAATCAATGAGTATATACATCTAAAAATTTCATAGATACTGCCAGATTACCTTTGCAAAGGCCGTGCTAATTTATTTGCATTAACACTGTAGGAGAATACGTATCTCGATATACCCTTGCCAACACTGGATATTATCAGTCTTTTAAACTCTTGCCAATCTGATGGGCAAAAGTGTTACCTTGTTTTAATTTGCATTTCTCTGATTACTAATGATGAGCTGGCAACCTTTCTTTCATTCTACCATAAGGAGTCAGACTTTTCTTTCTCACTGAAGAGCCTTTCTGCTGAATAAGCTTATTTTAAAGAGCTCCATTAATTCTTGATAAGCATAACCTTATTGGTGCTCCTCAATTACTGTGTTACCATAAATTTGGTTTACATTTAAAAGATATTTTGTCAAATTTGTTTATTCACTGCTTGATTCCGCCCCCCCCCCGCCCCCCCAAAAAAATGGTGCTGGATATCTGTCTGCTTTTTGGACTGTGACAATATAGGGCAAGAAGAGAAGTGAAATAGTCTAACAAAATTATTGGATTATTATGGGTAGCTTTTATAGTTGCTTGACTAGTTTTGCCATTGCCCAGAATCAGAATTTAAAATGCCAGCCATACAAAGATTTACATTTGTTTATAAGGACTTGGTAATAGCGAAGTGAGGTTGCTTACTATAGTATAATGTCTGTAAAACCAGTTAAATAAATATGTTAAAAATATAAGTTAATTTAAAAATACAATGTGGTTATTAAGAGACTTAGCTGAAAAATACTTCTTTTTTTTTTTTGAAACAGAGTCTTGCCCCATTGCCCAGCCTGGAATGCAGAGGCATGATCATAGCTCACTGAAACCGCCAACTGCTGGGCTCAAGCAGTCCTCCCACCTCAGTCTCCTGTGTAGCTAGGACTACAGGATTGTGCCACTGTGCCTGGCTAATTTTTAAATTTTTTTAGAAAAGTAGTCTTGTTATGTTTCCCATTCTGGTTGCGAACCCCTGGCTTCAAGCAATCCTCCTGCTTCAGTCTCCTAAAGTGATGGGATTATAGGTGTGAGCTACTGCACCTGGCCAAAATAGCTTACATTTAAACTCTGCCCAGAGAGTTTAGGTGAGATAGTTTTTGTTGGTCTTATTTATGTTCTATATTTTGTAGCTTTTATAACATCCCCGGATTCCATCAGAATCATTTATAAGACATCAGATATTTATAGTATAACATATCAGTTGAAATTCTGCATTTGTATTCTATTTATATATGCTCCAATATTAGGTTAATTGTATTTAAAGCCTTTTTCTGTCCTCTTCTGTATTTTAAAAAAGACTATTCAAGTATAAGAAAATGAGAAAGCCAAAGAATTTTGAACTATTTGAGTTTTAATGCAAAAATGTAAATCTTTGCATGGATTAAAATATGGCACATCAGTGTTGAAGTTTTAAAAGAAAGATTTTATTTTTTTTATCTAGGTAAGTTCTCCTGTGTTCATAGTTTTATATTTTAATTCACTGTTTAGGAAGTTACCTTTTCCAGACAACCTTTTTAGACCTTGTAATCTTAGAGTACCATTAGTAATTAGCGTACAGTTCATTTCAATAATATTCAGAACCATAAAACTGTTCTTTTTGGAAAATACATTTTGTCTTTGAAAAGATAAATAATGTTACTTAGCGGTGTAAATATACTTTCCTATGTCCTCAGAAAAATTGGTAAAGGTTACCTTTTCCCCTGCCCCCACTCCATGTTTAGGAGGCCTAGAATTATTTTATTGTGTAATGTAACATATGACTCTATTTTTACTTTCTTCAGATGAATAACCAAGTATTAAAGAATCAATATTGAGTAGTTGCTATGGTTTGGATATGGTTTTTTCATCCCCACCAAATTGCACGTTGAAATTTGATCCCCAGTGTGGGGGTGTTGGGAGATGGGGCCTAATGGGTCATAGGGGCAGATCCCTCCTGAATGGCTTGATAATTCTCTCTCTGTCAAGATGGAAATAGTTCTAATGGAATGGATTCGTTCCCTCAAGAATGGGTTGTTATAAAGCCAGGACACCCCTTAGGTTGGGTCACTCTTCACATATGCCCACTTCTCCTTTGGCCTTCTCCATCACATTTTGATTTAGCCCTCACCAGAAGCTGAGCAAGTGCCAATGCCATGCTTCTTAAATAGCCTGAAGAGCCATGAGCTAAATAAACCTCCTTCCTTTATAAATAACGTGCCTTGGCTGGGTGTGGTGGCTCATGCTTGTAATCCTAGCACTTTGGGAGGCCAAGGGGGGCAGATCATGAGGTCAGGAGTTTGAGACCAGCCTGGCCAACATGGTGAAACCCTGTCTCCACTGAAAATACAAAAGTTAGCAGGACATGGTGGTAGATGCCTGTAATCCAGCTACTTAGGAAGCTGAGGCAGGGGAATTGCTTGAAACTGGAAGGTGGAAGTTGCAGTAAGCTGAGATCATGCCACTGCTCTCCAGCCTGGGCAACAAGAGCAAAACTCCATCTCAATCAATCAGTCAGTCAGTCAACAAATAAATAAATAAATAACCTTCCTCAGGTGTCCTGTTACAGAAACACAAAATAGACCAAGGCAGTAGTCAAGACTTTACATGTAGGTTTGTAATGCTAGCAAGATCTCTTGATATGCTTTTTATTATCAGTATAATTGGTATAATTTGGTTACATGTTGAGGGCCAGTCTCAAGAGAATCAAGCTTTTCCAGATTTCTTGTTTCTGTATTTTTAGCAAATACCTTGATAGGTGGAGGAGATAATGATTATTTAAAAATTGAAAACAAGATTTATCTCTGATAAGGAAGCTTTGACCAGTAAGCCAAGTGTCAGATTACTTGAGTATAATTATCAATGGCAAATCTCATTTTCAGCAACACACCTTTTGGACTAGATTTACCATGTTCCACTGCTGAGCCTCACTGACAGACTCCGAGCAACAGATGACAGGAGTTCACAGACACAGATGTTTTGCCTGTGTGAGCGAGGCAAGGGGACCCCATAGCTCATAGGTCCCAAAGAGGGAGTCCAGCCGTGAAGCCTCCATAAGCTGGAGGCACTCCACATTATGTAGTACAGATTTAATGACAAAGGTCTCGAGTAAACACCATCAGTGGGTAATTAACATTGCAGCCCCCAACGCCCCCCCCCCCCCCACAGTAGGGTAGTTCTAGACACAGAAGATCCAAGGTCAGTCTTAGGATAACATGACTAAACAAGCTATTTAGATAAACTCCCTTACATTCCTTTGTACCTACTCCTCACCTAATTGCCTCTGGGTAAGGACAGCACCTTTGGCTCATTCCTTCCCAAAGCTTTGCAAAAACTCTCAGCCTTCCAAGAAGGTTTGCATCTTTCTTGCAATTTTTCCCACCACCCTGACCAATCTCCTACAATCCACGTATACTGTGTTTTTGTAATCTGGTAGGTATGTTAAAAAGGAAGAAAATAGAGGACATGAAGATCATGGGATGCAGATTTGTCCTACTATCCAGAACAAAGTTGCAAATAAGGGGTTTTTCTTAATATGATGTATAGTTTATTTCCACTCACCATTATTCATTAAATTAGTGGCCTATATCATCACCAGTTAATTTTCCACAAACTAGGCTTGTTCTAGTTTGTGGAAACTTATTTTACCAGCTAATTTTAAGAATCTTTTCTTTTTTTTTTTTTTTTTTTTTTG